>ONZK01004485.1:5884-35264 GCA_900322385.1 Pharnaceum exiguum | reverse complement strand
TATCTATATATATTGTCATCATATTGCATTTGCATTCGTCTTCCATTCGTGGAAGTGGTCTAGGCTACCCAAAAGAATAACCCCCCGATGATATAGTACTCATACAACGAGGGCTACCGGCTACACTTATCGTTGAATTGAGTCTATGTCATCAATTCATACACCATTTCCCGTTACCGACGAGGAAATGAACTCGACATGCGAATCGTAACCTCTATAGTTGGGTGATGATCATGTCAGTATGAGTACCCCCAGCCTTAAGCTCGAAAAATCAAGCCAAGCTATAGCAAAACTAGAACCATTTAGGTGTGTCAACTGCATATTGCATACGCATGCTTGTTGAGTGTACGTGCTATATTATCTTTGCTAACCCATTCATGTTTTCATTGTCAATATTCACTATAATCAACCTGTAAAATGTGCTAATCAACATGTATATATGTGTCATGATCATCCCAAAACATGTCATTTGTGTGTCGAGTCGAACCTCTGTGGAAATGGTCACCCACGCGCATCACACCCACGCGCCATCCACGCGCGTCGTCCTCACACCCACGCGCCATCCACGCGCGTCGTCCTCACACCCACGCGCCATCCAAGCGCGTCATCCTCACACCCACGCGCCGTCCACGCTTATTGTCCTCCCACGCCGCGCGCGTCACGCGTAGTCGGCCACCCTCTCTCCCGTGTTGTCCTGTCTTTGCATGCCATCCTGTGTCAAAACGCCTAATTACCTGTCGAGCTAAGCCTAAATGTATGTCGTGACAACCCATCTAGGAGTCAAGTTAGCCCAAAACCCGTATAAATTGCATGCTAATGTGTGTTAAACCACCTAATTGTGCGTCATGTCGTGTCAATTAGTGCGTCTAGTTAAGCCAAATGTGTGTCAAGTTTCTCACCTTATGTGTCGAGTCAAGACCATGTGCATCTCAAACCTTGTCAACCCAAGTCAAACCATGTCAAATCATGTCAAAATACCCCGAGATAAGCGTCATTTGCACAACCTACACGCAACGTTAACACACCGCAACAGGACGTGTGGATGACGTGTGTCATGCACCCATGTCCAAGCCTTGCATGCATGCACTCCTCTCCCCATATTGCTATGTGTCGAGTCAAGTCTCCCATAGTCAATGCATTTCCCTTCCCATTTTTGTCGAGTCAATACTTGTCAAAATGAGTGTCAAATACCCAAAACCAAGTCGCGGCATACGTTGTCCGCGCTGCTATACCGCACACTCGTCGTGCGTCGCCACTCCGGTCTCCCATGTCTAACATTGTCGTGTGCCATCCCCTTATAACATTGTCAAAATAAGTTACACCTCTCCCATTGTGTCGAGTTGTGTCTCCTATGTGTCGAGTCACCTCCTTATCCTTTGCATTGCATGTCGCCTTCTCTCCACATCACTATTTTTCGAGTCATTCCCATCTCCATTGTGTCAAGTCGTATCTCCCAGATGCCAAAGCACCTCCCTTCCCCATTTCATGTCAAGTCATTGCTTGCTAAATGAGTGTCGTGCTAAGCCAATATCCCCTATGCCCATCGCATGTCGAGTAGTCTCTTCCTCCTTGTAACAGGCCATGCCAAGTCTTCTCCTGTAGATACAGGGGTTAATACTTACCCTCGGTGCGGTAGAAGAGTTAGAACGACCGGAGGAGTGAAACACTTCACCAATTTCTTCAAAGACCCAATGAGCTTGAAGGAGTGCTTGGAGTAGTTCTCCAAGTTCATCTACGAAATATACACGTCAAAACCATTAGGGATACGAACAGGAATGGAAGCATAGTGGCATGAAATTTAGAGTTCTCACCGCTTGAAAATGATCGGGAAAAGGCAAGCCTTCACACTCATCATCATTCGTCTCGGGGATCTCTTGATACAAGTTAGGGTCAAGCTCGACTCGAAAGTAAGGCATTTGAGGTTGAATCCCGTATCTGTCACGAGGCACAATCTAACAAGGAATACGATTAGCGACATGAAGATCGTCGAGACAAGAGCAAATATGAATATGCCTTCACCTGCAATGATCCGCGAAGTCGGCCCAGGAATTGACGATAGGCGCCTTCATCTACCTCCACCAAAAGGTTTTGACTGGGCACTCCTCCTCTAAACACCGGAATGGAAACCTCGGGTATACCATGCAAGTAGAACATGGACCTCGGAGGATCAACATGGATGTAGTAGCCTTTATCATGAAAAGTTTGCCTCCATGGTCTCTCACCTAGCCACCAGACAAAGCCGAAAGGGCTAACAAGCACTCGTGTAATAGCACTTAATGCACGGGCATTTTCCATCAAAGGCAAAGAATTCAGATCGCCCCAGATATTATACACCACCTATGCATAAAGAGATGTGTTAGAACAACGTGATAATGAACCAAAGAACTCACAAGATAAAGAAATGATCATTACCTCCCTCTCGCCTCGACCATCCAGGGCCATGCAAAACTCTTGCAAGTCCTAATAAACACGTTGACTACCCTGACGTCGCCACATCAATAGGGTTGGAAGGCTCAAAGGCTCTGTACACGCAGGACTAAGGCCGGGGAAAGCATGGTGAAACCAAATCTGCGAAATTTACCGGAAAAGTGAGTGAGTGCGACAAATACAAGACAAGTAAGGGTTATCCTATCAAAGATCATACCTCCACAGCTCTGGTCAAACCCGTCAACGTAGCATCGCCAAACTGGGGATTAGCTTTTTTGGACTGGCTCACAAGTGGCTGGACCCCGGATCTCAAAGAGAGGTACAGGGTAGCCAGAGCAGGTTCTCCCCAATTCCAAGAACCCAATTGCTCCAAATCAGCCAAAGCCGCGACCCAGTGAAAATGCATCCTGCTCGCTTTATCTGGAAAAATGGTGGCCGAAAGAAAGTATACTAAGAACATCCTAATTTGTTGTTCTTTGCTAGTTCCCTTTAGCGCCTTTCTCGACGACAACATATTAGTAAAGCGCGAGTATAGAGCCACGCCAGCACTTCGCTGAGATGAAAGGAACGCAGGGGAAGTCACAGTAGGACCAAACATGTCCTTCAACCAAGCGGGATCACGATTATCCTCTAGAGGAATTTGCTCGCCCGTGAACGGAAGACCCGTAATCGCGGAAAAGTCAGCAGGAGTAATGGCCATCTCACCCCATGGCATGTGGAAAGTGTTGGTGGTATCCCAAAACCTCTCCAGCAAACCCCGCAGCAAAAACTCGTCGTTATGGCCCTTATTCAAAGCTTCAATTAAAGGACCAAATAAACATCCTCTAATCCATTCCACGACAGAGCTCTTCATGGTACCCAACTCATGGATGAAGGACGGATCTTGATACGACCAGTGAGAACGTATCTCCGATTCACTCTACAATACATCAAAGGGGTTAGTGAGGAAAAACACCATAAGGATGAAAGTATAAAGGAAATGGAACAAAAATTACCACTCTCCGCATGGGCGCTGAAGACAAGTGAATCTCGTTCCTAAAGATTAAGTTGTCGCTTTGCACGGAAGGGAATTTCAAAGAACGAACACTGTGACGGTCGAAGGGCAATCTAGACATTCCTGATCTCCCCTTCTTGACCACCACATCCATGGCTTGCTCAAAAGAGAGATTGTGCCCTATTCTCTTACAACGTCTCACTACAAGACGTTCTTCCTCATCACTAGAGGATGATTGTTCTTCTTTCGCATGCTCTTGTTCCGCGGACATTAAGACGTGCTCCTCTTCCTCATCATCGAATTCATGAGTACAAATTCTTTTTCCCTTATCCTTGCCCCGGGAAGAGGAAGCACTAGCCTCACCACGACGATAGCTCCTACCATTTGACATACACAAGATCAACACAACGCATCGCCTAGTGCAAAATTCTAAACAAAATGGTCAATGACCACAATAAAGCTTAGAACCGAAAATTGTTCACCACTTCTCCAATTTCCGACTTCTCACAAAATTCACAACTTTCCCAAAACCAAATCAAATTCAGACAACAATTCTAGCCAAATATCATCTCCTATACTTCAATTCCACAAAACCACATCTAAAATCAAAAATTCCCAATCTTCCATGTTAGGGTTCTAAGAAATTTTCATCAAATCATCTACATTCAAGCAATGTGGATCAAAATTCAACATACCCATTACTAAACACACCATATTCCATCATATTACCACCACAAAGTGTAACAAATCGTCCCACAAATTTAAAAACCCCATATGGAGCAAGTGAAGCATATTTAAGAGCAAAGCATGGAAAAAATAATGAGCAAGGAAGCAAGGAACAAGATTACTTACATTGTGTGATGATAAAGGTATGAAAAAATCGAGTTGTTGATACACTTAGCTAGAGCAAGGAGCAAAACAATGGAGGAAGGAGAAGAGAGTGGTGTCGGCCGAGAGGAAGGAAAGAGGAAACAAAACCCCAAATGCATTCTCTCTCCTGATTTTACAAAGATATACCCGAACTCGAGACCGCCGGTCCGCGCCAGGAACCGGCGGCCAGCGCCAAAAACCGGCGTCATGCGCCAGAACCAAAGACGGATTATTTTAATTCGCCGAAACCCGGTTTGTTCAAACCGGGGGCTCCTTGGCGCGCATCAACAAAGCAAATCGCGGTAAGTACCGTTACACCAAAGTACGTTTTCAATTAATCATTTTCAATATCAAATTTTAATATTCATATGCAAAAATCACAAAAATTCCCGCCTAATTATTTTAGCGCTGGGAATATTACACTTAATTACAAATTGCACTCTTTGAAATAGTCAAAGCATATTCCGAGGCTTGTAAGCCTAGGAATATTTTAGATTGAGCACAAAACTCACAAATTGCACAACCATAAGCGAGCTGGCCTTTAACCCCTAAGTACACTAGACAATGTCTTTTTCATTGAAGCGATGGAAAAGATATTATTTCATATAGAAAAGCATTCTATATTGAACAAACCCCGAAAACAAGTTCATCTTGTTTAGAAACTCCCTTGTGGATCACAACCACATGTGGAATAGCAGCCTTATACTTGGCTTTAACAAATAATGACTTTATTACAATAGTAGAAGTCATTCTTCGTATGGATGATGTCTCCCCTACGAATTTAGCAGTCCTGGAAATGAAATGCATTTTCCTTGACTTTAGCAATTAGTGTTGACGAACACTTGAGCAAATAAGCAACCTTTTAGTAATCATGTTCACTTGTGAGAAGAGCTCCTTGCATTTGAACATTTAGCAAACAAACAAAGTTAGCACTAGGAATTAAGTCCATTTTACAATGTTCTTTTCCTAACCCCTTTGCATTTATATACTATTGTGCATTTGTGCTTTGCATGCCTTATCTTTAATGCTTTAAGACAGGTACTTACAATGCTCTTAGCAATCAACACCGAGGTACGTACACTATGCTAACTTGCACGATTATACTATTGCATATGCATTGCATATCCCGACTCGGAAACAATGGCAATACTTTACCCTTCGCCCTGGTCTCGGCCTCGGCTAAAGTGGGGCCTCTTGTAGATACCGTATTTTGTACGGGTTATTGCCATGCCTAATGACGAAAATTCCCAACCTTATATCCTTCGGTTAGCTTGAAATTCCATTAAAATGGGTGCACCGATGCTTGAGAAATAAATTGAAGGCGATTCCTAAACCCAATCAATTATTAATCGTCATTTGGACCATTAATAATAGCATAGCCCGTCCGATTAATTAGTATTAGCCCAATGGTCTAATTATTAATTAATTTTCCTTTTAATTTAGCCCACAAAATAAGTCGAATCCACTAAGCCATTTTAGATATTTATTTATTTAAATATTCATTTTATATAAATAAATATTGCTCGGCGAAAAAGCAATCTCTTCTTTTCTTCATATTTCCGGATTATTTAGAGTCTAATACGAGTTCATTAATTGCCAAAAATATAATTAGTAATATCCCGTATAAACAGAAAACAGAAAATTAAAGCATGTCGAAATCCACTTCAGGCGCCTAGCGCCAGAATCTAGGCGGTGGAAACATCAAAACAGAAGCATGATTCTGTAAAGAGCCAGAGTCACTTTGTCAGAAGCCAGTTCAGGCGTCTGGCGCCAGGCTTGGGCGTTTGCCGCCAGAGTCATTTCACGTACAAAGTTTATTTTTGGCTCGGATCTTTGTACAATCTTCCCAATATTTACCCTAATATTCTTTAAATCCGGCCATTCTTCCTTTCCACTCCTATAAATACCCCCCTCATTTCATTCATTTCAACAACACACAACCATAATATTACTATGCAGAAATTTGCACTCAACTATCAAATTCCAACCTAAGTCTAAAATCTACTCCTTCAAAGCAACCAAACACTTTAGCATTAACAACTAAGCATTAAGCAAGGAGCATTTTCAAAACTACGGTTGTCTTTCTCAAGCATCATCCTGCCCCAAACCTTGGAGTTTTCAAGTTAGTTATACGGTAAAGGTCCCAAAGGCACCACGTTTTCCCTTTTATCTTGTTTTCTTGTATTTTCATTATGTAAGCTGGTGGTTATCATGCTTGAAATCTACTAACTCGTGTGTGCATGTGAAGGTCCATTTGGGCATATAGTTAACAAAAAAGTAAGGTAAGGTTTTCGTTCCTAATTTCTTTATCAACTAACTCTTTCTCTCCTCACCTAGCTCTAATTTGATTTCTTATATTTTATGCAATCACTATACCTAAGCATTGGCATATGGAGGATCGTGGCAAGAGCCATATGGGACTTTATAATATGACTAATAACAAGTGATCACTAGCATAACAAAATTGACTTTTATTTCTTATGTGCGTTATAAATGGAATATGGGTTGCATGTTAAATATCGCTAAATTGATAAATCTTACATGTGTATAAGACGAGTAATATAGATAATTGCATTAGGTTGTTAAATGAACCGTGTGGTTTAGCTATTTATATTGGAATACATCGAGCTAGTAGAGGTTTAAATTCCGTTCCCGAATCTTCATCTTTGGTTGTGCAAATAGCTTTTGCTTAAAACCTCGTGTTGTTCCTAGAATTCAAATGCTTTTTATTATATCTAAATCGCCTAACGACAAGATAATACAAAACGGGTTTTCCAATTGTTTTCCTAATAGTATGTATATGTATGCGTGCTTAAATAATTTTGGTGGCGACTCTTATTCAATAGCATGCGCATTCGACTACCTAGCGGGTGGGTTCATGGGTTTACCTAGTCTAAGTGGATTCATTCCCTTAGATCGGGGCCCCTGTGCCTACACAAGTATATCTTGTTTAGGAAACTCTCTTGTGCATCGCGACCACATGTGGAATACCATCTTTATGCATGGCTTAGTCAACAATGGCTTTGTTGCCTCGGCAAGAGTCATCTAGCGGTCCTGGAAATGAAATACATATTTTCCTTCACTTTAGCAAATAGTCTTGACGAACACGTGAGCAAATAAGCAACTTTTAGTAATCATGTTCATTTGTGAGAAGAGCTCCTTTCATTTGAACATTTAGCAAACGAACAAAATTAGCAATTAGGAACTAAGTGCATTTCATATGTTTTGTTTCTTAACCCTTTACATCTATATATACAATTTTGCGTATTGTTTTGCGTGTCTTGTCTTTTATGCTTTTAAGACAGGTGCTTAGAACACTTCTAGCAATCGACATCGAGGTATGTACGTACACTACGCTAACTTGCATGGCTATACCGTTGCATATGCATTGCATGTCCCGACTCGGAAACAAATGACAATACTTTACCCTTCGCCCTGGTCTCGGCCTCGCTAAAGTGGGGGCTCCTGTAGATACCGTATTTTGTACGGGGTATTGCCATGCCTAATGACGAAAATCCCTAACCTTATATCCTTCGGTTAGCTTGAATTTCTATTGTAATGGGTGCACCGGTGCTTGAGATAGGAAATTGCAGTTGGTTCCCAAACCCGATCGATTATTAATCGTCATTTGGATCATTAATAATAGCATAGCCCGCTCCATTAATTAATGTTAGCCCAATGGTCTAATTATTAATTAATTAGCTTCATTAATCCATCTCACAAAATAAAGCCAGTCCATTAAGATTTTCGCATTTAAAATATTTATTTATTTAAATATGCATTTATATGTATTTATTTATTTATTTAAATATTACTTGTCGAAAAAGCAATCTCTTTTCTTTGTGAGATTTCCGGAATATTTAGAGCTAAATACGAGTGTATTAAATGTCTAAAATACAACTAGCAATATTCCGCACAAATAGAAAAAGGAAAATAAAAATATGTCGAAATCCACTTCTGGCGTCATGCGCCAGAAGTTGGGCGTTTGATAGACCCTAACAGAAGCATGTCTTTGTTCAGAGCCAGCATCACTTTTTCCGGTGCTGGAGACGGCGGCTTGCGCCTGGGTCTCGCCGATATTATTTACGTGCAAAGTTTATTTTTGCTCGGATCTTTGTGTAATCTTTCTAATATTTACCCTAATATTCTCTTAAATCCGGCCATTTCTCATTTCACCCCTATAAATACCCCCCCTTATTTCATTCATTTCAACAATACACTATTATACTATTATTATGCAGAAATTTACACTTAATTAATCAATTTCAACCATAAGTCTAAAATATACTCTTTTCAAAACAACCAAACACATTAGCATTCAAGCATATCAAGGAGTATTTTCAAGACTACAAGAGTACTTTCTCAAGCACCATCTCGCCCCAATCCTTGGAGATTCAAGTTAGCTATACGGTAAAGGTCCCGAAGGCACCACCTTTTACATTGCTTTTTGTCTTGTATTTCCATTACGTAGACTACTGCTTTAATTCTTGAAATCTACTAACTCGTGTATGCATGTAAAGGTCCATTTTGGCCATATAGTTGGCTAAACGCGCAAGGTAAGGTTTCCGTTCCTAATTTCATTATGCTCTATTTATCCTTTTATGTATTTCTACTATTGCAATCATCATACCTAAGCATTGGCATGTGGAGGATCGTAACAAGAGCCATTTGGGACCCTATAATATGACTAATAACAAAGTGGCATTAGTTAATAAAATTGATTTATTTCTTTATGTGTGTTTTAAAGGAATTTGGATTGCATGTTTAAACTTCGCCTAATTGATAATATTGCATGTGTATAAGACGAGTAATTTAGATAATTTGCATTAGGTTGTTAAATTAATCGTGTGGTTTGGCGAGTCAAATTGGAATACATCGAGATAGTAGAGGTTAAATTTCGTTCCCGAGTCCTTAATTTCTGGTTGTGCAAAATGTTTTGCTTAAAACCTTGCGTTGCTCCTCCCGAACAAAGTAAGCGAAATCAAACGTTTTTACTTATATCTAAATCACCTAATAACAAGATAATATCAAAAGGTTTTCCAATTGTTTTCCTAATAGTATATATGTATATGTGTGTCAAAATAAAATTGGTGGTGACTCTTGTTCAATAGCATGCGCATTCAATCCACCTAGCGGGTAGGTGCATGGGTTTACCTAGTCTAATACGTTTTCCTTAGATCGGGGCCCCTGTGTCTACAAATTAACAAACACCAAACACAATAGAGTGATACTGATTTATAAGCTGCAGAATCATTGTTCTTGAGAAGCTAAGTATTGAGATTATTGACAGTATTCTTAGCGTAATCCCGTGCTTAATTTCACTCACCATCTTGACGTTGTTATTTATAAAAGATTGATTCTTTGAGGACTTATTCATACATCACACATGGTGAGGATCCTGCAAATTATATATATCGTTAACACGATGGAGCCTACATAATTGTGCAACCTAAAAGCCATCTAATTAGAAACCCTACCAAAAAATGAAAAGAGCATGCAAAAACTAAACAAAGTTTGAGGGCCTAGACTTTCCAACTTCTAATTATATTTTTACCCAGTACAAATAAGTTAAGTGAAACTAAATTCAGTTTAGTTTATTTCTTTTGATTGTAAGAAATTGGAACACCGACATGCACTTGTAATTATTTATAAATCATTAGAAAGATACCGTTGTTTAATTTCATACACGTAAACGTTGATAGCCTTTATATAAGTAGTTGAGTGCCAAATTAGTTAAACAATTTTTTTTAGTTCATCAGCACATTAAAATTTTAGTTTAGCACATTTCATTTTTAGTTCAATTCATTTAAACTTGGTTCATTTCAATAACTCCTAAAACGTCATCTAACAAGGGTCACATGCTCATCTATGATCTATCATGACAAGTCTAACATAATATACATCGGTTGGTATCACCTTCATTTTTATTTTTATTTTGTTCAAAGGGGGGCAAAGACCTTATTTTATTTCATGAATTAAGAAAGTAGTCTAGGCCAAGTACGGTCAAGTGCATCCTCTAACAGTACATCCATGAGTTGGGGAGGGAGGACTCATAGAAACTAACTTGATTAGAACTAATAAAGCTAATTTGAGCTAGTCTATCTGCAAAACGGTTTGCTTCTCTCTGGACATTTGAGCATCAATCTCGCAGTCTGGAGCAGTCATCAGTTGTATTATGAAGAAATATGGACTTGTTGCTGGGACTGTATTGTTGTTCAATAATGTTGCAATTTCTGAGTCCGGCCTTTTCAATGATCACCTTTAGAAGTTTCATTTTATACATGATTCGAACTCCGTTGAGCGTTACATAAAAATCAACCCTGAAAAATTATCTTGGGGGTGACTCCACATCTTATAAAGGTGATATGAATATTAAATGGCGGGTGAGTACTAAATGGTGGATGATACAAATGTTAGACTGGATGAATCGTTCGACAAAAGGCCTGTCTAAAATCTGTCACTATTCTGATCTTCAAATATACCTTCAAAAGGAGGGGATCTAATATTTTCTCATACTTTTTCTTTTATAAAAATAATACTGATTAAAAATATTCATGAACTTGAACGAAATTCCCTCAAAACGAATCGCAAACTTTATTAGAATACTCATCCACTACAATCAGATGTGTGATCTTATTGGAGTTCAAATATAGTCGGAGAAAAGATTTAGTGAACTGAATGATCAATCAAAAAAAAGAAGGTAAGTTCTTACCAGTTCTCGACTTCATCGATTATAGTCACTTTGTCAGCTAAATCGCATAAACTTTTCCCTGACAGATTTAAACGTCTATTATCTTATTCCCTGTTTCCAATATACGATTATCTTATAGTCAAAGTATTCCCCAATCTCACACCAAGAAAAAGTATTCCCCAATCCAGAAAACATGCACACAATATTTCGAACGATGTCAGCGTTAATTAATCAACAACTGATCGGGGAAAGCAAAACAAATCAGGTTTTTAATTTGGTGGTGGGGTGGGTCGTAGGCGGACAAATTCTGCCTTGCATAACTAGCAATATATAAGTATCTTTAGTGCATGGGTGACAGGTGCGCAGATTCCGTTTTCACGTATCTTAGTCCATTAAACAAGTAACCAATGAAGATAAAATTTTGAAAAATATCATTTTAGGTACCTGACCTATAGCATAATACCAATTTGGGGTCTCACTTTTTCAATATGTCAAAAAGGGTAACTGAACTTTTAACATTGTACCAATATGGGTACCTGTTCTAATGCCGTTACATTTTCCTGTTAAGTGTGATGCCATTTCATACTCGGATTGGCTGGGGATGTGCAAAGGCTTCGAATTTGCCATTTTACCCTTACAGTAACTTCTTTTTTCATCATATTTTATACTTTTTTTAAGAAAAGGAAAATTGAATTGATAATTAAGAAAATATAAAATATGATGAAAAACAAGTTACAGTAAGGGTATGTAAAATGGCCAATTCGCTGCCTTTGCACATCCCAAGCCAATTCGAGTATGACACGTCATCACACTTAACAGAAAAATGTAACGGCGTTAGAACAGGTACACATATTGGTACAATGTTGAAAGTTCAGGTACACTTTTTGACATATTAAAAAAGTGAGACCCCAAATTGGTATTATGCTATAGGTTAGGTACCTAAAATAGTATTTTTCCTAAAATTTTACATAAAGCTGGTGAAATAATACACACCACCAAAAAAGAAAGAAAGAAGTTGTAACAAAAAAAAGGTGCACAACCTAACAATATTTCAGCCAGTCTTCCGTGCACCCAGTGTATAGGTACACCGGGTGCCACGTCATCATTTTTAAAAAAAATTAACATGGATGTCTAGTAGGCATTTTTATATGACTAATGACTTGTAGGTATTTTTATATGACTAATGACTAGTAGGTATATGACTAGTGAAATCTTTTATATGACTAATGTCTTCGAACTACCGCCCGACTTCTAACCACTTTTTTTTTTCCTTTTTACTTTTGATAAAAAAAGAAGTGCCACCTAGGCAGGTGTACCCATGCACCTAGTGTAGCTTAGACTAGGAGAACAATATATGAGTATAGGTTATATAATCCAAATGAACTTTAGAGGAAAATCAATTGGCATTTGGTGAATGAACCCTTGATATTGAACAATTTATATGGCCACTTATGGCCGGTTATTCATAATTTAAGTTGAGTTTAGTTTAATTTTTCGCAATTCGGCTCGTAACTTGCAAACGTAAAAAAAAATTAATCTCTATATCCATATCCATATCCATATCCATATCCATATCCATATCCATATCCATATCCATTTGTATTTAGAGGTATATTATTATTGAAAAGGTCTCGTAAATATACAATATTCATAGAGGTTTTGATAATCTATTGAGTGTCAAAACAAGTAAAAAAAAGGTTCAATTTCTTTCATTTCAGTTCAAGTTCAACTTTAAAGAACAACAACAAATCTATATAGATGGACTTAAAATTATTTTATTTTTGTACAAATACAATAACAAGTAAACTATTTCTAAACTCAATAAAAAAAACATGTGTTTAATTAAAAATGTGGGTTAACATCATGTCACTCATGTTTTGTTTAGTATGATAATAGCCATTCTTAAAAAAAGATGGAGTTTGAAATCATCCTAAGAACAGGAAGGTAATTTCTTCAACCCCGTGAAGTGGAGCACCTAGTCGAGATGGTGAAGTGCTCCTTCGAATTCCTGAAATGCCTGGGTTCAAGTCTCACCAGCCACATTATGTGGAAACTCTTTACCACTTATTTTAAAAAAATCTTCAACCCCGTTCTTGTCAAGGCTAGCTTTTGCATCTTTCTCATTTGTCATGTTTTTTACTTTGGGTATATTCTCTACACCTTTTTAAAAACTTCAATTCAATTTAGTTCAATTTAGCTCAGCTTTTCATTTCAATCGTAATAATATGTTATTTGTATATCATTGCAACGGTCTCACTGTGTAGTTTTATGAAGTCCAATATTAATATTGTTTTAATAAGTAATTGTGTGTTAAAACAATTAAAGCAAAAAGTTCAATTCCCAATTCAATTAAGTTTAGTTCTGTTCAATCTTTGTAACCGAAAAGAACCAGGCCCTTTGATTTGCAAGGACGTCCTAACTTGAAAATATCTTCTTCAATATCAACCTTTCATTTTCTTGTTTTTTTTGTCTATTTTGATCATGTGAATAAGGGTAACTTCAAAAGAAGTAAATCGTATTCCAACTTGAAGAATAGATAACTTGTGCGCGTGGGTCATAATAAATTACCACAATCCATTGCAAACTGAACTGAATTAAATCGGAAGTAAGTTTTAAAGAAGAGGCTTATCATTGTAATTTATATAGTATCCATTAAATGTAACACTTAATAAACAAAATTGGAAGATAAGTGTGAAGCAGAGAGACTATCGGAGTAGTGGTAATACTTACTCCCTCTGTCTCAAACTGTTTTTGATATTTTTTACTTTGACCGTCCCATAAAATTCTTTACTCGTTTTAAGAAACTTTTACATTACTTATATACTTTCTTTTGAGCAATCTCAACCATACCAGCAAGTCTTTAGTACACCGGGGGTACCGGTACACCTTATACATTTATAACTAATTACAAAGGGATTGACTAGTAGCATTAAAAATGTGAATAATGATATATGGTATAATACTAGTTATAAATCCAAAAAGTATACCCGTACACCCGGTGTACCTAAGAATTGGAGCAACCACACAACCTTATTAGTTATTACCTAAATAGTTAGTGTCAATATCATTTTGGACGGAGGGAGTGTTCCTTAAGATGATTCTTAGACCATGACAAACTTGTGTTAAAGCATTGTTTAAGCTCCAATTCTTAGATACACCGAGTGTACGGGTATACCTTATGGATTTATAACTAATATTGCAACATATATCATTAGTCACATTTTTAATGCCATTAGTCAGTCTCTTTGTAATTAGTTATAAATTTATAGGGTGTACCGATACACCCGGTGTACCAAAGAGTTGCTATTTTTTAAGTGCCCCACTTAATCTAATGGATGGTTATAGAAAAGAACAGAAATCATAAACTAATAAACAATTATAGTGTACTTAAAAAGTGAATAATCTCTTTTAACAGGTACCAGAAAAGATAAATCCATACAGGTGAGAAAAAGCAACCGCACATGACGAAAAGAACTCTTCACAAGTCATTAGGCCATAATAAAAAAACAATAATAAGCATAAGCATAATCATAGTCCTAATCATAAGTTCGTTACATGTTCATTTGATTTGATCACACATCAGACTGCACACACACAAAAAGACATAGACAGACATACAGAGAGATACACGGAGAGACAGAGAGAGAAAGGAATAGGCGATATTCCTTTCTCCTTTTCCTGCGAACAGAAGTGTATAGTTGAGGAACTTTTCTCACCAAGTGTTTTTCCTCAACTAGCTCTGTAGCAGAGCTCTCATCCATGCTGACTTGTAAGTTCCTTCTCTCTTATTTCTTTTCTAAAATTATTTTTAAGTTGTACTGGAGAACTATGATATATAATGGAATGCAGTTTAAAACCTTCAAAAGATAAAAACCAAAGAAAGTTTGCCATCAAAAAAAAAAACAAAAAAAAAGTTGATGCTGCGTATGCTGAAGTGTTGAACATTCATTCTGATGATGATCATTTAAAACTGATGTGACATAGCACTTTTATTTCCTCTTGTAATTTGATCACAATGTAGTTTAGCAGCAAAGTGAGGCTCTGGAGACATTAGGGGTCACTTTCGAGTCCCCCCCTCCCCCCAAAAATGCCGTAGTGCAGTATATGCCTTGAGTGTCTCATTTGCAACCAAAAATAAGAGTATTTTTGCGGGTTTTCTTTTAATCAGAAAAATGTGTGTGAACCTGTGTCATATATGAGACGGGGTAATTAATGACACTCAAGAGTGTCATTAATCGACCTTTTATGTCATTGTTTACTTTAATTTTGGCCCAATGGTAGCCGACTTAATCAGCTTTGGGATTAAGATGTTGTTGGTATTGATTACTCCCTCTATCTAAATTTAGTTATCATGTTGACATTCAGGTGATGCTTAACGAATAAGATTGAACGAATAAGATTAGAGTGACTAACATACCCTTTTGGGTGTACACCACATAATGGGTCACTTTAAAAGGGAGTGTTCAATTCAAAGTGTGGAAGACCATAATTGGAAGTTCTACATCAATTTAATGACTTTGTTGGAGAGGGGTAGCTATTTTTAGATAAAAGGACAAAATAATCTGGAGAATGGGAGGAACCATCTCCCATATTCTCAGGAACGATGTTGTGTAGGTTCTTTTTCAAGTGTTGGTGACGTAGTAGAGTTATTGTTCTTTTTAATCATTTTCTGCATTTGAGCAAAGGTTGATATTCTTTTTCCTCTCCCTCTGTTTGTTGGCAGTGTAGAAGTTGTTGGTTGGGTCAGGGAAGGTTAATTGGGTGAGATATATCTGTGCTCCGTCCTCAATTCACTTGACGACAGCCAACACATCAAACCTAGTCACATCTCCTTGGCGTGGACCGAATTTTGGATGTGTGTGTGTGTGTGTCCCATTTGGTCCATGTTAGCTGATCCCAAATAGATTTGGGACTAAGGCTATGGTGAAGAAGAAGTTTAGAAAAAAGTTGTGAACTGATAAAATTGGTTAGGGAGATGTTTTCTTTACTTTTACATACTAAGATGTGAGTGTAGTTCGATTTGCGAATCTAACATTGATATCCAGTTTTAATAGGAAACAGACAACTATTTTAGATGACCCCAGTACAAAGGAGGACATATAAAGTGAGATGGGGGTTGTGCATGACTAAGTTTATATGGGCATGTGTGAATTCAAATGCTAGATTGAACTCATCTACAACTGTTACTGTAGGTTTTGAATGAGCCGAGGAAGCCAGACAACATAAGTTAATCTCACATTTTTAGCTGTTCATGGAGAGCTCTGATAGGTAATTGTTACTTGGCCTTCAGTATCTTATCCTTTTGCTTGTTATTATTATCATTCCTTCTAGTGCAGTCTCAATATGAAAATGATGAGATTCGATGTATTGACTTTGATGTAGATCTCTGGAGAAGGTATTTTCTAACAATGATGCTTATTGTGGAGACTTCTCGAGCATGCTTCCTCATGGGAAGGGGAAATATACTTGGTCAGATGGGACAAAGTACGAGGGTGATTGGGAGGAAGGAAAAATGACAGGAAAAGGTCAGATTGTTTGGCCATCAGGAGCCACATATGAGGGTGAGTTCTCTGGGGGTTACCTTCATGGTCATGGTTCTCTGACTTCTCCAGATGGCTCTACATATGATGGGGCATGGCGGATGAATACCAAGCATGGATTGGGAAAAAAGAAGTACTCGAATTCGGATTTTTATGAAGGTTCATGGAAAGAAGGAGTTCGTCAAGGAAGTGGGAAATATTTATGGGTTACAGGAAATACATATATTGGTACTTGGAATGCTGGGACAATGTGTGGTAAAGGGCTAATGAAGTGGGCCAATGGTGATATTTATTATGGATTTTGGTTAGATGGGCTGCGAGACGGAACAGGTTTCTACCGCTTTGCTGATGGTGGATGTTACTGTGGAACATGGAGCATGGGCTTAAAAGATGGAAGAGGGACATTTTATCCTGCTGGTAGTAAGCATAATATATCTCTGAAGAGGTTGCTTAAATCTGCAGGTTATCATGGAAGCGTGAGACGTGGACTATCACATAGTTCATCCTTGAGTTTGGAAGAATGTAGGGGTGGAGGACCAAAAATTCATCGGAGTGTCTCTGAAACGGTATCAAGTGGTAGCTTGAGAAGAAGTTCCAGTCAACTTTCATTAGGTCATTCCAACAGAGACCGAATACTAGGTGATATTTCCAGAGAGTTGTCCTCTCAGGATATCTCATGCAAGCCCATTCATAAGTCTGACACTGAACAACTAGATAAGGATGAGGAAACTAATGTAGTATTTGAAAGAGAATACATGCAAGGTGTTTTGCTCAGAGAACGTGTCACAAAAAAGGCAAGGAAGCCACAAAAAGGCAAACAGACTAGTAAATTTTCTGCTAAAGAAGTCAAAAGAGGTTCTTGCTTCAAGCTCCGCAGAGGCAATCAGGGCCACTTTTTTATGCTGAACCTGCAACTCGGAATCAGGTACCAGGGAAAGAAGAAAACTTTTTTTTTTTTGAGGGAAAGGGAAAGAAGAAAAACTAAAATGAAAGAGAAAAAGGATAACCAAGGAAAATAGTGAACATCGATGATCCTTCATTATTTTTCTTCCATAGCAGCTAATTGATGTAGAGGCATATACCAATCCTTCATATTTTTCCTTGTAGTCATGTTCTTTGTACACAGTCTTTTGTGAATGATTTATCTTGTATGTTGTTTTCCTTTTTCTCTTTTGGTCAAGGTTTTGTTCTTAATATACCAGGTACACTGTTGGGAAGATTACACCCGTGCCAGCTCGTGAAGTTAGATCAACTGACTTTGGTAAACAGGCCAGAATTAAAATGTTCTTTCCAAGAAAGGGATCTCAACTTACACCTCCACATTATTCTCTCGACTTCTACTGGAAAGATTATTGCCCCATGGTATTCAGGTTTGTAATCTCTTAGTAGAATTTCTGACTGGTGTGCTACGTTCCAAGCTGGCTTTAATCCTTCTATATTCTGAAACACATAGTCATGATTAGATGTTATATTGCAGTTAAGCTTGCATATTCAATATAATTGAAGTTGTCTTTTAATTTTGCTGGTCTCCATGATGTAGCTCTAGCAGTCTTGTCATCAAATTACTTCCATCTTCAGAAGCTCTGTAGTGATGTACTGATGATTTCTAGTTATTAACCCTGAGAATATTACTTTGAAATTATGGTTTCAGGAATTTGAGAGAGATGTTCAAGTTAGATGCCGCTGATTATATGATGTCAATTTGTGGTGATAATGGTCTAAGGGAGATTTCTTCTTCAGGGAAAAGTGGCAGCCTCTTTTTTGTGTCACATGATGATAGATTTGTGATCAAGACTCTTCGAAAACCTGAGTTGAAGGTCAGAATATAATGTTATGTATAATAGTGGAGCTGGTATTCTAGCTCCAATGCAATATCTGACTGTATTTTTGTGTTTTGCAGGTTTTCCTAAATATGCTTCCTAGCTATTATGATCATGTACGACAGCATGAAAACACTCTCATCACAAAATTTTTCGGGCTTCATCGCATAAAATTAAAGTGTGGGCGAAAGGTATATATTTTTCTCAACTGTATTAAATACTTATTGTTCTTTCTTTATTTATCATGATTAATATCCCCAAATTTTATAAGAGCCATTCTGAGTTGTGTGTACAGAATACAACAGGTTTACGGTATATATAGTACCCTAAAAAAACCCTAATGGGCTGGACCTGTAAAATAAGCCCAAAACACCTAATCTATTAGGAACCGTAATAATACCAAAGTTTTGGGGGGCGTTGCCCCCGAACCCCCGCCGGAGGCCACTTTGCGCTTCCGGACCTCTAGACACAGGGTGCTCCGCCCCTGGACCCCAGCTCGCTGACTGGTCAGCCAGACCCCTTCGCCGAGTTATACGAAGCGACAGATATAAGATCCCAAGGCATTAATCCTACAAGAATATCATATATTAGTTGAATATTATTCTCTAAAAAAGGACATAGAAGGTCATAGCATAAACTGAGCACTCACGTCAGCCAGCTTCAGGAGTAGGCAGTAGAAACTGAAGCGGTCTTTACAAGGAAGCTAGTAGACCTAATTTCACTCGGAAAATAATTGGAACATCTCTTGTCAGTGATCCTTCTGTTGAAGATTATTTGGAAGTGGAGGGTCAGCTATAGAGGAGCTTCTTATTTGGAAAGCAGTGCATGAAGTGCCTGAAACATCTCAATTAGTGTTTCTTTCACTCCGCACCCTTCATGAGCTACAATCAAAATGAACTTTAATGATGTATTGCCAAAAGAAAGATCTAAAATCTAATATCCCTATAAACTACTTTTGAAATGTTCTTGCAAAAATGAAATCAATCTTTAGCTATTTGGTTTCCTATATATCCCTCTTTAAAAATTTAATATGTAATGTTTCCTGAGGGGCACACTTAGCATAAAAGTGTAGTGGTGCTGGTGTTTCTACGTTTGAAAGTTGATGGAAGTACCCCCCCGCCCCGCCCCCAAATAAATAATAAAGGAATAGGAAGAATTAATCATGCCTTCTGACCTTAGAAATACATTTTAATCAAGTTTAGCCATGTTTAACTACGTGATTTATCACTCAGTCATGTTTTTCTGACATGTAATTGTTGAGTCAGTTCAACTAGTCCCTAAGTAAAGCAATAATGACTCTTTCAGCTCATTGGCAGTGTCAGTTGGGTAGAATTAAACTATTTAGGAGTTTTCCATACAAGAATCGAATATACTCGTTCTTAGCCAATATTATATAGCTAGAGATGCCAAACTGTCTTTCATTACTTCTCTATTATGTTGACAGGTGCGATTTGTGGTCATGGGTAATATGTTCTACACAGACTTGCGAATTCATCGGCGTTATGATTTGAAGGGGTCTACATATGGAAGATATACTAATAAGGAGAAAATTAGTGAGAACACCACCCTAAAAGACCTTGATCTGTCCTACGAATTTTACATGGACAGATCATTACGGGATGCCCTGTTTAAGTAAGTCTCCGTGTCTCTGTTGTTAGGTATATTGTGGAAAACATGAGATTTTCATATCTGTACTTCAACTGCTTTGGAGTGTCCTTTTTGACTTTCTCCTTTTCCCCCTTGGGTTAGACTTGAGATGGTGAAAGCAGACAGACTGATAGAAGTAACAACATTCTTATGGTACATGTATGCCTGTGATAGATCATATTATTAATTGGACAGACCATTCTGGTAAGCACTTGGTTTTAAATAACTGTACACTAAGTGGCAGATATTTACTCCCTTGGTTCCTTAACTTCTAGGGAAAAGTTCGTCAACATTGACCATATGATAGTTCAACACCAATAAGTACTACTCCCTCCGTTTCAAAAAGTTCTTCCACTTTACAAATTGGCACACACTTCAATAAAATGTTAAATGGACAAATATATCCCTCCTTTCCCTTATCCAAGCCCATCCCCATACACCTACTACTCACTATCTAGAGGGCCAAAAGGTCATTTCCAAGAAAAAATTAGGCCAAAAAAGGAAAGAGGAAGAACTTTTAGAAACAACCCAAAAAGAAAAAGAGGAAGAACTTTTAGAAACGGAGGGAGTAATAAGTGAAACCTTGTATCATTAAAAATTAGATTCACATTGCTGTCATCTGATTACTACAACGTAGCCTTAGTTGCAATACCATTGGGGTTGGCTAATTGGTGTCACTTTATCAATTTTACTGATGTATACGCCTATACGGATAAATAAAGACTGTTCAGAATATGCTCCTGCCAACAAAATATTGTTAGGTTGGATGATTATGTAGGAATATGTCCAGTGCCTGAAGTTGAAAGATTATCTCCATCTTTTAGCTTTAGGTGATTATGGACTATAGCAAAATGGCTATGAATATCTTCCAATACTTCTTATTTTTGGTGAAGTTGTTGGAAGTCAATACTTCAATGCAGCAATTGGTCAATCTCGGAAACAACCTCTTTGTTTTCTTAAACAGGGGTAAGGTTGCGTACATCCTTACCCCGAGCACCCCCATTGAATGGGGATTTACACTCGGTTGTTGTTGTTGTTTGTTGTTGTTTGTTGTTGGATGATTATGTAGGAATGAAGGGACTACGATGACAATATCTGATCATCATGTATATTGTGCTATATGCTCAGCATACATGGAGAAACTTAAAAACGTAAAAGTGATGAAGAAGATAAAGAGGAATGGGCAAAGAAAAAGGCAGAATATGCTGACATCCAAATGCAGATGTCAGAAATGCAGTACTAACCTGTTCGAAATCTACTGCTCACAGTCTGCTTGTAGTTTGATCTCCTGTCTGAATGTTCCACTCTATGTTAGCGTTATTCACTGAAGTGTTTATGATTTAGTACAAATATATGTGAAACAGTTACATCATTTAACTGAACTTCTTGTATCCTCTGCAAAATCAGGAATCAATCAGAATGACTTGCAAATTTTGTGTTAACAGTAGTTATTTGCCCCGTTTGAAAAGTTAAAAACAGCCTATCTCTATAGGGTGCATACATCTCGACCCCAAGCTCACAATGGCTTGGTGCAAGGATTTTCCCTCAAACTACTACTTCTGCATATTCTCAAATTAGGTTACTTTTCTTGCTTGTTTGTGGACCAAAATTGTTGGAGCTTTTGTAAACTAACCTTGACTATTTCACAAAGAAATTGGTCTAGCTTGTAATTTGGAGAATTGTTTGTCCTCTTCCCTCATTAGTACACTTTTCTTTCTACAACAACAACAACTCAGCCTTTGTTCCAAAACTGATTGGTTCAAAACTCTTGGGGAGCACCTACTGCAATTAATTCCAGGAATACCCGAGGCCGTGCGTTAGGAGGAGCCCTTTAGCCACGCCCAAAGAGGGAGTCTCTCTTTGCCTGATAAAAAAAAAAAAAACTGATTGGGTTCAGCTAATTTGGACCAATATGAATTTGAAGACATATTCACACACACACCCAAGCACGCATACACACACGCGCGCACAAAGTGAATGTTCACACCCAAACACACATGCAAGCAACTCAAGCACACCCCACACACGAACACCAACACACACGTGCAAGCACACACCCCAACACACCAATAGTTAAAACAAACACACACCACGAGCACCCCTCACACCCATGACTACGTCACTCCTTAAATTCAGTCTTTTACTTGGATCATTTCCCTCCATCTCCTCCTATCACCAATCATACTCTCGTCCATTCCAGGTAAAGATAAATGCATCTTAAGTAACCACCCTCATCGAAGTATGACGAGATCTTCGTCTACCCCTCCGCCCTCGCCACCTCTTCACTTGCCCACCCTTTGATCCTTCGCTCAGGGGCATCACTAGGCCTTCTATTCAAATGCCTGAACCAACGAAGCGATGCCCCCTTATCTTATGTTCGATAGGAACTACTCCAACCACCTCTCAAATCTTCTCATTTCTCACCTTATCCCTCCGTGTATGACCTGTCATCAAACACAACATACGCATCTCAGCCACACTCATCTTCCGAACATGGCCCCCTTTCACAGCCCAAGACTCTGTACCATACAATAGAGAACTTCCCCGTCAACTTAATGGGCATGTTCCTGTCACACAGTATACCATACACTTTTCTTTCTAATCTATAAAAAAATGTTGGACCAAATTCCGTTTTGGTCCATGTTAGCAAACCCAATCAGTATTGAATCAAGGCTATGTTGTTGTTGTTTTAAAGTAAGTTGGTACATGAAGTTCAACAGTTTTTTTTTTAAAGAACCAACTTCAGCAGTTTTAAAACAAATGTGATTTGTGTATGACTATCAGCTGAAAAGTGGCTTATATCTAGTGAGTGAGAATTTAATACTGAAATTCCAAGTCAACTGATAGACAAGGCAAACTGATAAGCGTTCAAATTGGTGTTCTCTTGTACTTCTATCCCTAGGTAAATATTAGATTTGCCTTGGCACACAGCCAATCAATAATCTGTATGAATAGAGTTATAGAACTATATAATTCCACTATGGACTAGGTTTCAACCTCATAGTGCAGAAAGATGCTTCCGCAGATCCTGAACCACCTGACTTGGAAAACATATTTATCACCACCGTGGCCAATATGACTCACATCCGGAGGTTATTTTCTGTTAAGCACATAATGCAGATGCATTTTTATTTTTAATGGCTTTCAAGCTAGCGGTTTCTGTTGATATGTCCCTTTTCCAATTGTTACGAGTATCTTATGGTTCTCGCTTAGGATGATTGGTACACTAACTTATCCAATGGGGGTTTTCCCAACTTGTTCTTATATCGTTTTCTCTGCCGCAGACAAATTGCATTAGACTGCATGTTTCTCCAAACTCAACATATAGTTGACTACAGTCTTCTGCTGGGGTTGCATTTTCGAGCTCCTGAACATCTTAAGTCTCAACTAGAACCTCCAGACACATCGTACATCAGCCAAAATAATCCTGCTGCTGGTGAGCAATAGTTTGATGTTTTTCTTTTTATCAAGTTCTGTTTTCTGGTTGACGGCCTCTTGTGATGCTTATTATATATCTGCGTATTGCTGGTGTTAGTACTGGAATAAATTACATCATAGTTTTATTTTTGTCATTTTTCCTCTTTGCATGTCCTTTATGTTTTTTACGATATGTCAACGGGACAAAGAGGTTTTCGTAAAGTTTCTCTGTGTGTCATTCTGGAAACAGTCTCTCGATTTTCGGGGTAAGGCTGCATTGTTGTTGTTGTTGTTGTTGTTGTTGTTGTTGTTGTTTCTTCTCTAACATAAGCTTATATGCAATTAAGGTTTGAACTCTACATCTGGACTTGCTTTTCCTCCCATGAGCCTCAAGTTGGTTACGCATGAGCCAGGATCTGTGAATACTGCTCCCGGTCCGCATATTCGAGGAAGTACATTAAGAGCGTACTCTGTGGGTGATAAGGAAGTTGATCTCCTCCTCCCGGGTACTGGAAGGTAACCTTATTTTCCGCTGTAGATGCTGTATGACTCTATCCTCTTTGCTTTTTTTGTTCTGGACTCTTGTGATATTTAATTTTTGTATAACTCGGATGGTGCAGACTAAGGGTACAACTCGGTGTAAATATGCCAGCTCTGGCAAATCGCAAAGTTCAACAGACTGAGGATGACTCATCTGAAGTTGAACTTTTCGAGGTTTATGACGTTGTTCTCTATCTCGGAGTGATAGACATATTACAAGACTACAACCTGAGAAAAAAACTTGAGCATGCGACCAAGTCAATTGCTTTAGATCCAATGTCTATCTCTGTTGTCGATCCAGAGTCATATGCTAAGCGATTCATCAGTTTCTTGGAGAAGGTGTTCCCTGATCCATGAATGGACATCACGGTGTTAAACTAATGTAGATAGTATATCTCTTTTGCTGGGTATTGACTTGGCATGGCCAGGATATCTATTGAATCATTGGTGATCTGCATTGAGATTTATGGGCTGAAGGATTTGAAGTTTAAAATGGGGAAGCAAGGCAGATCAGTCATTGAGGATCTTGACTTGGACATCAACAGTGTTAACATTTCCACACAACTGAAACCAGAACATTTATAGTTGCAAGCTTCTTCTGCCTGAGATTGATCATTTACTCGAGAGATTGAGAGAGATTGTTGGACGTTAATCTGCTGGTTACAAGAATTTGACATATCTTTTCCTGGTTGTAGGCGTTGTCTCGTCAACATCTTACAGGTCTTGTCCTACCCAGTGAGGCAGTGATGCAGCTACCAGAATATGTTGTACAAGATTGTACAGAGAAATATATAGCAACATTGTATCATTTGAATACTGGACATCTGTCATTTTTGGTGTTCATTTTTCTTTCTATTGTGGTGTTTGTGTTTTGTTCTTTTTGTTTTATTTTGTTGGATGTGATGAAGTGAGGGTGTTATTGTATTCTTGCAATCGAACAATTTGCCGAATCGGCAGTTTTGTCCATCTTCATGTTTTCAGCGCAACGGGAGGCTTGTTGCAACTCTAAATGGTTCTTAGCCAGACGCCAGTGAATTTCAGCATTCGTATCTACAGTTTTTTATTTTTTGAGAACATCACCTGTTATTCAGCAAGTCTGGTGCCTCGTGGTGGTGGACTGGTGGCATACACCGGGTACGACGTCAAGGAAATTTTTATATGATTAATACGCATTTTCATACAACAACAAATGAGTGTAAAATCTCATTCAATGGTAGTGCGGTAGTGCCTGGGGTTAGGATGTACACCAGGTATGAATAATATCCTTAAATGTGCGGGTGCCTTTTCATTCACGTAAATTTTTTCTACTTATTTTTATCTTTGCTTCTAATTGTCATGTACACAATGTGTAATTTTACACCTTGTATAAACTAAACTTATAGGTTATCATTGGTTGTGTACTTGTGTTAAGGGTCCCCTTGATACTTGAGAGTGTTTGAAAAAAACAGCGGAAGCATTTTTATTGAAAAAAGTGCTAATCTTGACACAAAAGTAAGACATAGAAATAAAAATTCAGGCATGGAATTTGAGAAATACGTTTTTTTTATAAAAAAATTTAACGTCATATATATAACCACAACTTATACTATATGCCGTGACGGATAATAAGTTTTGTTATCACATACATTAGACCTTTTAATCTGTCATGACATATAGTAGCATTTGTGGTTAGAAATGTAAGGTTAGCTAATTACCAATGTTTTAAAAACCGAATCGGTCATTGAACCGGCTTGGTTTAACCGGTTTAATTGGGTAAAAAACTGGTCGAAACCGGTATTTTAAAATTATTTTAAAAATAAAATTATTAAATCAAAATTTAAAAATATTTTTATGTCCAAAATCGGCCAAAACCGGATCAAAACCGGCCAGAACCAGCCGGCCTGACAGGCTTTGACCGATTTTGACCAGATCCTGAAAACCGGTGTTCGAAAACCTGATAGACCACCGGTTCCCAGTTCCCGGTTAAACCGGTCGGTCTGGTTTCCAAAACACTGCTAGTTACCTTATTTTCTTTTCTTCTTTTATTAGATAATTCAAAAAAAAAATATGTCGCTCATATTGTATGCCTGAATCATATGCCCTACTTTTGTGTCAATGTTTCTGACTTTAATAGGTGGTTGATTGACAAGAATTTCTATGTACGGTGAAAGGAGTTGCTACAGAAAATAGTAGATATGGGACTAAAGTAAATTTGACTAGTCAAAATATACTATCGTAGTATTTGGTTAGCTAGCAAATGGAAGAAATATGCTAAATAGTATCAGCTCTTCCTTAGAACATTTTGTATTATCATATTTTGTTTTGTGTCATTTTGCACATGTTATTATGTTGTGATCTGTTGACAAACATTAATTCTGAAACTGCCATCCACTATCTACTATTTGCTATCTGAAATCGACTATCTACTAATTCTCATTGGTTGCGTACTTGCGTTTGGGATTGAGTTTAAACTGCTTTTAACGTGCTTTTGACATCACTTTTATTTTACTTTTTTGAGGTGTTTGGCAAATTTTATAAAAGTGTTGTGAGTGAAATCAGTTTCCAGCCCCGGGGCATATGGCGCAGTGGTAATGCCGAATTGCATAGGGTGTTGGAAAAAGCCCTCTGGGACACAAGTCTGAGGTTCGATTCCTAACTGCTGCGTTGCACATCCCACGATTTACCTGCTCCATATTGACCCATGCAGAGTTCGGTGGGGGCGTTGTGGGCCAGCGTTCTCGCCTTTTGAAAAACACTAAAAACATTTTATGCTACATGTGAAAGCACTTTTTTCACCTCACTTATAACTCAGTTGCTTGTGAAAGCACTTTCACCTCAGTTATAACTCATCTGCTTATGAAAGCACTTTTACCCACAAATTCAACACTTCACAGCTACAACATTTTTCACATCTACATCGGTTTACATCAACCCTAAACCCAGCCATTACCTCATTGAGTTCATTTAATGGGAAATCAAAAGCATTTTTCAATACTCTAGTGTATACACTGCCAGAGTGCCAGCTCAGGTCAAATCGCATACCAACTTTTCTTTTAGGACCAAACCCCAAACAACTTGGACATTGGACAAGACCAGCTGTATCCTGTATGCCTGTGTATATTACCCAACCAAAAAAACAAACAAACAAACGTTGTCACTTTTTAATCAAACGCAAAGCATTGTCCAAACCCAGCCTCACCCAACCAAAGTCAAGTCGACTCACTCTCCTAATCCATCCTTCCCTTTGGCTCAATTTTACCATCACATTCACATTCTCGATCCAAATCCTAATATAACCAACAAATAAAACATTTCCTTTCCTTTCTTAATCCCTCCCCTTTCCTTTCCCCCCACCGTGAAAAATCCCGTCCAGGTACATCCTCCCTTTTCTCCCCCTCTCCCCCACCCTCCTATACATCTCTCCCCTCATTTCCCATTTCCCCCTTTCTTATTATTCTCACTATCTCTCTCTCTCACAAACACAAACACAAAAAAACCACTCAAATGAAATTCCCATCATCACCTCTCACAAATCAATATTCCCACACTTACTCTAATTCTTCTTGTTGCTTTTCTTCTTGTTGTTCTTGTTCCTCTTGTTGTTGTTATTATTGTTGATAATACCAATTTTATTTATTTCAATTACCTATTGTTGATTATTATCATTATCATTGTGATTGAAAATGGATTTAAGTCACTCTTCATTATCAGGATTCTTATCAAACACCCACACATCATCATCATCCCCTCACCCAAATCCAAATTCCAAAACCACAACCCCAACAAAAAGAGCCCCAATAATCTCATCGGATGACGACTCAATCTCTTTCCAAATCGACTCTCGTCTCCGCCGCGACTCGTCTATCCCCTCTATCCCTCTCCAGCTCCTTCACCAACAGCCCAATATCACCCCCGACCGCGACGATAACGCCACGAAGGACGAGGCCGATATCCATAGTAATAATATCATCTACAACAATAACAACAACAATAATAATAATAACGAGGATAGTGTGTGTAACGGAAACGGAGGGGAAGAAGACGAGGATGGGGATGACGTGGAGTTTAGAATACTAGGACACTCAATGTGTTTAAAGAAGAGGAGGCGCGACCGCGGTGACAGAGAAGATTCGATTACTACTACGTCGTCGTCGTCTTCCTCCAAGAGGGGGGTTGTGGATACAAGCTTAGAGGCGAGGCGAGGGTGGGTGAAGGAGTGGGGGGACCAGTCGTTACGACAAGCTGACCCGGAAATACACGAGATTATGGAGAAGGAGAAGGAGAGGCAGTGTAAAGGGATTGAGCTGATTGCGTCGGAGAATTTCGTGTGTAAGGCGGTGATGGAGGCGTTAGGGAGTCATTTGACGAATAAGTACTCGGAAGGGATGCCGGGGGCGAGGTACTATGGTGGGAATCAGTATATTGATGAGATTGAGACCATGTGTTGTGAGAGGGCTTTGGTTGCTTTCGGATTGAGTAGTGATCAGTGGGGTGTTAATGTGCAGCCGTATTCGTGTACCTCCGCGAATTTCGCTGTTTATACTGGTTTGTTGTTGCCTGGGGATAGGATTATGGGGTTGGATACGCTTTCTGGTGGGAATTCGAGTCACGGGTGTTATACACCACATGGGAGGAAGGTGTCCGGGGCGTCTATTTTCTTTGAGAGTTTGCCGTATAAGGTGAATCCGCAAACTGGGTTAGTTGATTATGATAAGTTGGAGGAAAGGGCACTTGATTTTCGCCCTAAGATATTGATTTGTGGTGGCAGTTCTTATCCCCGTGAGTGGGAGTATACTAGGCTGAGGATGATTGCTGATAAGTGTGGTGCTATTTTGATGTGTGATATGGCTCAGATTAGTGGCCTTATTGCTGCCAAGGTGATAAGTTCTCGCCTTCTGGACTTGTTCTTTGATGGCTATTGTTATTGTGTGTCTATGTGTTTTTTTTTTGTGTTTCATTAGTAGCTTTTGTTGTTTGCTTGGTAGAATTGGTCTCTGTTAACTTAGTGTAACTGGAGTAATGGTCTGGTGTATTTGGCTTGAGTGAAATGCTTGTATGTTTTGTACCATGTTTTGCCCTTGCAGGGAATTTTGGACCCAATAACTTATTTTGGCCTAACTAGTGTTGGTTGGTAGATTTTGTTGGTTGACATGGTTAGTTGGTTTAAATTGACTAGGTGCCTGTTATAACTCAAACATATTGTAGAATTATGGTCATCTCAAGTTGGTGGGACGGTTTGTGGTTGCTAGCTTGTGCTGCCTTTATGTTTGTGTCTGTTTTTAAATGTGTCATGACTATTGTAACTTATAGTTTTTATGTGTAGTGTTTTAGGACATCACTTTATCATGTTATGGTGATGTTAAGCAGGTAGGTGAGTGTGCTGTGTAGTATTGTATTTGCTTTTCTGATGATGTGCTTAGGGTGCTTAGTCATGTCTTATGGGTTTCGGCAGCAT
>ONZK01004483.1:9579-22807 GCA_900322385.1 Pharnaceum exiguum | reverse complement strand
GGGCGGGGGGGGGGGGGGGGTGAAGAGGGTTTCGGAGTGAAGTTGCAGGGAGTTGCACGAAAGGGTTGGGACATAAGCAAGCAGGTGAAAGAGTGGAGGATTGGAGTCCTTGGAAAACAAAGATAAAAGACAATGAAGCGGCAAATGCGTCCAATTTACTTCTTATTCTTGCGCCATTTGAAACAAGAAGAAGCTTTTGGGACAAAGGGAGGGTACAACAATCCACGGTGAGTGACCAGATAATAACCTTAATAGAAGCTACTGTGCTAGAAGTTCTATGCGGCCTTTCCTCATCTTCGGAAGATGCAACATCAGTATCTTCTCCTCTAAGCTGCAATTAAGTAAAGTAAGGTAAGTTGCCGAGACACATTTATCAACTTATTTTGACATGATATGCATTATTGGCAAGAAGATCGACTGATTGATACAAAGAAGTGAACAATTGAAGCAGCTTTAAATCTGCCGACTCTGCCAAGTAATGTAGGAGCAGTTGCTTATCAAATCAAACAATTTAAAAAAACAAAAACAGCAACAAGAGTACACAGATCATCACCAGACGCAAGCCCATCCCAAACACTAGCTCCTAAATCACTCAGGTAGAGTATTATACTGAAGCAACCATAGAGTACATCTTACTTGAAGACGTCTAAATTTTCAATTATACACAACACAGTAGCAACACAATAACACATGCCTACAATCCAAGTATAGAAGACCAATTAAAAATTATATATCGAAACAACCAACAGCCCACATGCATGATGATCATGAAAACGAAAACCAATTCCCAAAGTGAAGGTTAAAGCAACAATAGTAAGCGAAGACTACAACATCATTAATCAAAGCTGAGTGAAGACTGAAGGCCCTCTAACATACGGAAAGTGCAGATTTCCATGTCTAGCCAACTGGTACAGGCATCGGTTTCCTTCTAAAGGAACCACTAAGAATGCATACTTAACAAAAGCATAATTGACATCAAATACGGAGTACATATCAGAAAGGGACTACTGAACATCCCCAAACACCATCATGAACTATAGAATCCAATTGCAACTACAATAATCATGAAAGCAAAAGTGAACATGAATCCCCCAGCACAGTCTAATACCATGAATTACGGAAACAATTAGCCAGCAAGCATACCCTATTTGGTTGCTGAAGTCGCTGTCTTGCCTCCAAGTACCTTGGATTCACATGAATACTGTGTGGCTGTCTTTGTGATTGTGACTCAGACTTCGATGTTGCAGATCCAGATGATGAACCATTGACAGCGGCTTGAAACCCAAGTTCCTTCTCGATAAACTGCAACGTTTGAAGAGGAAAGACTCCTTTCCAAGTGCCAAAAAGATGTCGCATACCAGAATGTATTGATGGCTCCACCTGTTTGTATGCCTTACAAAACACCTATACCAAAGACAGATGTAAACAGGTGCTAGTAAACTAAACGAATAACCATACACGCAACAAACGGTTTCTTAATGTAACTCTTCCTAGCAATACAATATCATTGAATTACAATTAAAAACCAAAAGTGTGCATTCAAAGTTTCAACCATACAAAAAGCACACTAATAGTTCATGCGCAAATTTATTTGCTGTTCTGTCTACTTCAATTCGTTTTTTCATACTTTATTTTGCTTTCTATTTATTTGCTGTTCTGTCTACTTTTCATCCAAATTTAACAATCTTCAAAAGTAGCTGCAAAATTGCATATGTATGTAAACGAGACAACAAGACTACACACTAATAAGTTTCTAACCTCAGGTAATTTGGATGCAAAAAATTTGATGTAATCTCTGCCAATATTCTTGACAATACTATCAAGTAGATAGAGCGAAGGCAGCTTCTGCTCACTAGGAACCTGCAAATCAAATATCGAATTGTATTACAAACTAAACCAAAGAAAGGGAAAATAAACAGAGCGAAAAGGTAACAAGATGAGTTCCAAGAGTCTACACAGAAGACATATATATTGATCATCTAAAAAAACAGCTCTACAACCCAGCTGAATAATGTCACGGTGTGGTCATCCAACAAACCCAACACATACTAACACCGTAGACCAGCTACTCAAGCAACTGACACCATAGCATCAATCGTAATCCCACTCGTGATGAGATTTTTATTTATCCAGATCAATACAGTTGTGTCCCTGACTAAGGTATATGAATGCATAAGAAAAAATAGCACGAACCCTTAAAAGTCGTCATTACAAATATGAAAATACATTCGGCAAACTGAGAGACATATCACCAACAAATATTTAAGCTTCATACACTGCATTTCAAGGAGAGAACAGCGAGCTAATGAAATGTTAAAAAAAAAAAAAGATTCTACAATATATTCATTCACACACTGAATAACGGAGAAAGTTATCTGGTAATACAGAGGTGAAAGTGACTATAAACATTCTACATCCAGCAACTTTCACTGATAGTAAACCCTGAGAGACAAAGGCTACTAGGCAGAGACACTCGTCAGAAGAGCTCAAACTTAAGCAGAGCAACCACTTGTTTCATAACTCGCCTGCCTGACATGCAGTGTAACTGAAAGATACCGTAACTGGTGATGTGAAATCCTGTAGAATCATGTTACATCTCACAATACAATACATTATCCTGTGCAAAGTTCTTGAATGTGAATGTGATTCCTTTGAAGTTTAGGAACAGAAGAACAATAGTTAAAGAAGTAAAATACATTCTCTCCTTTGTACATGCATTGTACAACAATATAGAACAGTTGAAGATCGTATCAATCTCAAATCACCGAGGAAATACAATACAAACTTGAAACTCAAATATATATGAGGCTAAGACCACAATAAAATTCAGCTGGTGCAATTGATGACATATTGGCCACTTGCTGACGGAATATAAACAACGGTTATTCAAACAATGAGCAACTAATTACAAAATCATTTCCTTTCGCAGTTTCAACCGCTACAATGATATCACGAGTTAGTTAGCTGTTTGTTTGTTTTTCTGCGATCAATACCGTAAATGGCATTCCAATTCTCTGCTGATAATACGATACGATACGTGTGTGTATAGTTGAACTATATAACTAAAGTCTACTATTACTACAAGACACCAAATTTTGATCCAAAAAAGAAAACCTTTTCTTTTCCAATTCATTGATCCCTTTTTCCATCTTCCCTTTCATACATTGATATCGTTGTCTAACTCAAACCATCCTCTCCCTCTACTGACTGCTGCATATCACTATCATATACCAACCACACTATACATTACAACAAGCAACTGAACTAAACTAAATTTCGGACGAAAAAATAAAATAAAATGATTATTAACATTAGTGTTAGGATTTTGGAAGGCGAAAAGGCGGGGGATGGTTTCATCACCTCAAGAATATGAGAACAGATGGTGGAAGCGACGGCCTTAGCAGCGGGGAGATTCTCCCCAGCAATGATAGTAAGGTTTGTAATAATAGGCTTTGAATTAAATGTCAGCTCAGCCAAAGCCGCCTTGTACTGACTCACTAGCTCCCTTGTTGCCACGACATCTTCTGTGCTACTATTATTATTATTATTATACCTTGCAGCCGCCGCATTTACGTTGACTGGCCTTTGTTGTTGTGGCTGTGGCTGATTATGATCGAGCCTCGGCTTCTTTAGGCTTAGCTCTCTTGATCTGTCTAGCGCCGGCCGTCTCGTGCCACTCTCCATTTCCATCAACTTAACTAATTAATTCACTAATCTAATCTATAATCTATTTTTCTTTTTATTTTCGTTACAAGAAATTGACATACAAGAAAGAAAAAAATCGAATCTAATTTAATTAATGTTATGTCATGACTAGTACAAGAAATTGATACAAAAGAGAAACTAAAACTAAGGATGTTACAAAGAAATGAATTAAAGTGATAAGTGGTAACCCTAAATTGGGTTTTGGGGGAGTGATGGGAAGGGTAATTTGGGAAGGATGGTGATGTGAGGTTTTTTTTTAATTTGATTGTTTAATTGAAGAAGGGGATTGGGGAGAGGAAAGTTGGGGAGATTTATAAGTAGAGATGTGAGAGAGGAGTGGGGACTGGGGAGTGAAAGATGGTGATGTGAGGGAGAGAGGTGGCTCCGGGGATTTTTATTTTTTTGGGGGGATTTTGTTTCTTTATTCCATTAAGTTATTGAGTAGTTAATCAATGCCGATTTTTTATTTATTTTGCTGATGGTTTTCCTTTTTCGTTTTGCTCAGGAAAGTCGAAGGGAGCAAGAAAATGAATTAAGGAATGAAATATTTTTTTACCAAAAAAAAGAATGAAATATTTTAGTGTTTTTTCTTAAAGATAAGAATTCTGTTAAAAGATTAGGAGTTCCTCCTCTTGAGAAAACTATCATATTTTTATTTAAAAGAATATTTTTATGACATATCCCATATAATTGGGTCATTACTAGACTCTAGTACAAAATTCGCAATCATATTTCCTTCCCACGTTCCACTCTAATATCTGTGTGTGTTTTTTTAAGGTAAGGATCCCACTATGTGGGTGATGGGATTTGAACCCGAGTCTCCCCGACTCCCCGCAGTTCAAGTGATGTGTTGACCATCTCGACCAACACATCTTTAACTTTTTTTCTTTTTTTGTTTTGCTAAGGAAGATATCTTAACTCTTAAGTTTGGTAAGAAGGCCGGTGAGTGCACTAGTCAATTGTCCACAATCATATGCAGTGGTCTGAAATCTATAATAAGTGCCTCCAAATTGCATTATGGGCTTAATTAAACGTAACAAAAATTGATATATGTGACTGTGTCCTTTGTTGATCAAGTATTTTATGAATTGAGTTAGTGTCAATCAAATTAAAATCATCCCTTAAGCTTTAACCAATTTGGAGTTGCTTTAACCTATATCGTTCAGATTATATCACTTTTCATCGATACAATCTGTATAATTGACCAAGGATATTTACACTTCGGGCTTACCTGTTTTGACAGTAATAGGCCCTGAATAATTTCTCCAGTAATTATTGTTGCTCATACATGAAGTTTGGAAATAGAGTAAAGATTATAGGTTGAAAATTTTCCTCCCATATGAGGGTAATCATTACCCATCCCTCACCCCCCTTGAATGGTTACCTGCAGTGGTTATTAGGTGCCCCCTTCCTCCTCCCCTGTCTTTCTCTTTCTCTCTCTGCCTTATTTACACCATTCCTCATTCCCTTTCTCTCTCAACATGCACCCTAATTAATTCCTCCCTTAATTGTTGCTGCTGCAATCATTAATCCAGGAATACATTCCCCCGGATTATATCCCCCCTCAATCATTAAGGACTTTCCAGGCGTGACCTTCGTGTCATATATAGGTCTCTTCTTCTCGGGATAAAGGAATCGTTGATTAGTGAATCGAATCTACTAATCCTAAGTTATCGAGCCCAGTACTACGTAACTCACTGGCTAATTCTTGTACATACAAGTTCAATCAATTGATCAACTTCAATTAGCTAGCCAGACATGTCGGAGCAGAACCAAGGGCAAGAGGGTAGAGAAGCAAGACTGACTAACAGGTCCCAAGGGCTGTTAGTCTTAGACGTTTGCCGCCTTTTATGCCTGATTGTAATGACTGAACTCCTGAGATTGAACTATTGAAGCACAAGTTTTAAAAAAAATCTGGTGAAAAGATTACTGCAGATGAGGCACATTTAACAGCACAAGCAGTTAGCAGCCCTAAAGAGCAAAAGTTGACAGTGCCAACTTCCAACCACAAATGTTTACATCCTAGACTACAAAGAAATTGACTAAAACTCAATGAGAAACACCTACATATATTGTCTGGCAGACTTGAAAGAAAAGGATTTCGGTGAACATATCTAGTTTTCGGCTCACAGCCATTCGAAAACATAGTTCATCAGTAGCATACTAGCATCTAAGTCCGAAACAGAAGCGCTTAAAAAACTCTGACAGATGAAATTAATCAAAACAATTCATTCATAACAAATCATGAGTACTGATAAAGAAAAGGAAATGCATAGCTTCATTTAGAAACATAATAAGCGTAAACATACACAACATAATTCCTCAGGTATCTGCTATATTTATTGAACTGAAATGTACTCTAACATCCACATAAACTCTCAGGTATCTCGTTTATGTGGGAAAAAATTCCAGAAAAAAACTAACAATAACAGACTGATATACCTTACTTGATATAACTATATGTTATAAAAACTAATCCCTACTTCTAGTTCCTACTGTCAATAATGAAGTGCTGATTGGTCGTCTGCCCTTCCTCTTGTGTTCCTTCTGCAGAAACCCTAATAATTCATCCGATTGCGAATAATTTCAGTCTATACATGACATACTATGGGTCAAGAATATGGCATGTTCACATTAATCTATGTCAATTAAGATCAAAACAACGGTGCCCTGCAGGGTACTCCCTTTCTCGGCCTCTTTCGAAAATTCACCACACTGACACTGGTGTTCCCCTTCTGATCAGCCACTACAACCGAGACCAAGTTCTCAAATTTCTTCTCATTAGCACCCACAACTTTGCAGCAAGTCATAGACCCATTACCACTATTAAGTTTAAATTTCAGCCGTATGGGTTTTTCTTCCTGACTGTGACAAACACCCGTTTTCTGTTTCTTGGCTACAGGAGGCTTGAAACTGTCGGAAGCAATAAAACCCTTAAACACCTGATTTTCCTCCAATATTCTTCTTGAACCACAATTATGCACCTGATTAGGGTAAGATAGCTTACATAATATAGAACAGAAAAAGCCATCCTTTTTTCACCAACTTCCACCCACAATTAACACAATACCCAGCAGCAGTAGTACCCTTCTTGCAACAGTTCCAGTTCGGGTTCGGAAACCTGGATTTTGGGTAGATTATAGACTTAGAATTGATGCTGAAAACAGAAACCCCAGAGATATCCAAACCCCTGCTACCCAACTTAAGGAGGTCACTCTTTAAGTAACCATAATGCCCTGAACTTCTGTAAGGCTGCAGAACATTATGACCCTTGTGATCACTTTCCTTCTCTGATTCAGTAAGTGTCTGCCCACCACAATCAGCACAGAAGTACCTCAAATCACCCACGTGCTTCCCTGTTCTTGTCGCAAAATCAGCATGTATCATATGGTTTAACCACTCTGGGATTATTGGGGCTGTGTTATTCTTCTTTACTACCTCAGCAGCCATTGTAGTTTCTCTCTTTTCTTTTTCTTTCTTTCTTTCTTACAACGAAAGCTCTGTGTGAATTGTGATGTTGCCTTGCCTCTACGTTAACAAGAAAAGGTACGAGGACAGATTTCCTTGTAGCGACAGTTGTATACTTGTATAGGGGAAATACTTGCTTCCCAAGTACCCCAACCCCACCCCTTCTTTTCTTTTCCTTTTATTATACCGAGTTATAGACCGGCGGTAATATATATTATTTTTTTTTTTTTTGATGGAGGTAATATATATTGTTTTTCTTAGGTAAAATAAATCATGTTGTTGAACGGTATTTCTAATTAGTTATTTTTGTTAAAGGATTATTTAATAGATTTGTATACAATTTTGTTAAATTTTTTTTTGGAAAATATAATTTGTAATTTGAATGTCTAATTTTATAGTCGGTCGAACTAAATTAAATCAATTATTCATGTGTTGGTAGTAATTTCTTTTCCAAATTGTGTGTCTTTTAATTGAAAATGATTTAATTAGATAAAATTTTAATGAAATTAAGGCTAAACATATTGTGTCTGATAAACTCAAGTAGTATAACCATACAAACATTATCTACAATTGAAACATTGAAATTACATTGTTTCTTAGACAATGGTGTTCTTTCAAAATTTTGAGGAAATAAGCGGTTAGTAGTGTGACTAATTGAAAATCAATTTATCTTCCAAGCTCATGGTCACAAATCCAATTATATATGTGTCAAACCTGAACTCGATCGAAATAACCCATTATGTAAAAAAAATGGGAGTAGTGCATTCACTATTTATAACACTATAAAATATTGGAAAAAAAGTTAGTTTTTGAATATATTTTATTTCAAATTCAATAGAATTTTTTTTTTTTGACAACCAAATTCAATAGAATAATAGTGAATTATAAAATAACTAAACAATAATATAAACCCAATTGGATCAAATAAAAAACAAACTTTAGTTAGCTTTCATATGTTAAGCCTAAACCGTACAACATTGGAAAAAGGTAAACCCACAATGACCCACTAACTAATATTAGACTTGTTTGCTAGGTCTAATATATCGTTATTTTCATTGTTTTCTCTTGTTTACTACCTGATAATGCCAAATTCAAATCAAATGAATTTGACAAAAATTGGAAGTGAAATAACTTAACTTACTAAGCGCCAAATCGACTGATTTTCCTAGTCTAGTGTAGAGTATTATTTCATAGATTATATATATATATATCGCTCTTAGAGGGTGTATAAATTTCTAATTTCTAAATACACTCTTGTTTTGGAAGTTGCTATTTACACCCATTTGCAAAATTTTGCCTTACACCCATTTTTTAAAGGACAAGAATACCCTCAATATAAAAACATGCATTTACATCAAAAAATAAAAGTGTCGAGACTCTCTAGGCATCTTTCTCCAACATTCTTCTCCGGATTTCCCAGTTCATACGCAATTGTACACGACTCCATTAGAAATCAAGCCAGCCAGCGCCACAGCCATCACCCATTTGAATACTTATAATACTTTAAGGATTTGATGACAATAATTTATGGGAGTTGCTTTGTACAATATGAAAATATTTGCACAACACTTTTTTCCTATTATACCCCTACTTTGCATCACTTTTTGCCCGTTGAGTTCCCCTTCCCCGTGATCCAGGCCCTCAAATTTCCTCATGTCTTTTATCGGCATTTCCTCCCGGATCACCCTCCTCTCATTCCGTCGACAACCATCATCTCACAGATGCCTCAATATCCACCGACAACCACTCGTAAAGAAACCCATGACATAAATTCCCCATCCCAGCCACATCATTCCATGACCCACTTGATCGCCCTTAACCTAACCCGTACAAAAGCAACAGATCTGGGTGCAAGAGTAAGAGAGGAGGAAAAAAGGTTGTTTCTATTGGTAATTGGTTCATCATTATTAATGAAAAAAATAATTCCTTCGCAATTATGTACGAGCAAGGACAACGCGGCAAGGCTCCAGTTTTGGGCCCAATTACCATTGTGTTCGTTCGCAAAATTTGTGACGCACATGCATTGGCTGATTTTTCTTTTGAAGGTGTTGTTCATTGTTAGGATTTCAACAACTACGAGATAACCATTTACATTAGGTGCAAATGGGGGTTGCCGAGAAATGATGGCGTAGCATAACAGCTTGTTTGGGAGAGGGGGAAAGGGAGGGGAAGGGAAGGGAATGGAGGTAAAATAAAATTTACTTTGTTTGGGAGGTTAATTTGGCTAGGAGGAGGAAGGGAGGGGAAGGAAATGAAGGGAGGAAATTCCCCTCTATTCTACTTAAAAAAAATTATCCCCCCCAATTTGAGAGGGAATGGAGGGGAAGGAAACCTCCCTTTAGAAAAATAAAAAATTCCCTTTCATTCCCCTCCTCTTTTTCTATCTCCCAAGCAAGTTAAAAAATTTCTACCATATTCCCCTCTCTTCCCCTCTTATGACTGCCAAACAAAATAAAAACTTTCCCTCCCTTTCCTTCCCCTCCATTATCCTTGTTTCCCTTCCCCTCCCCTCCATAACTCCCATACAGGGTATTAATTGTTGTGGGATTTTTCTTTTTCTTTTGGAGGGGAAGGTGTTAACGGTGTTTACTAGGTTAGCACCAGTTATCGTTGACTCTCTTTTCACAAGGATTATTCTAACGTAAGGGTAATATTGGAAAAAAGGCGTTTTTAATGTTGTACAAAGTCCAAATATATGTTATACAAAGTTTCTCCCTAATTTATTCACTTAATCTTGTATCATGAATATTCAAAAACTAAAGATATTTTCTAAATTCAAGTTAGCGTCTTATTCCAAGCATTGCCGCCTAACCCTAGAAGAGACAGATGAGAGGTAAGATCAAGCAAGTAAAAATGGAATTTATGTTCATATTACCACAATAGAACAAAATCTATATGAAAAAGTAGCCTAGAATTATAAGGCTTCTAAGTTGTTCATGAGAGTTGTCAAGCTTGTGACCAACAAGTAAATAATCTCTGACCCGTGTTAATGGAATGGATGTAATAGTATAATGGAAAGAGGTGAACAATTGTGAGTTGTGAAGTCTCAAGCAAAAAAGAAAATGGTGCTGATGATGCAGGTAAATGACGGAATTGAGTCACTATCAAGGAATTCAACAGTTCAACTACAAAAACTGTCCTTTTTGTTGCAAGAGTATAATTGACACAAAATAAAAATGGGTGCAAAAAAAGGTGATATGACACATTTGCAAGTGGGTGCAAATAGCACTTAGGTAAGTTTTTGTGATAGATAATCAAGAACTTTAAGATTGGAAGCTCTTGAATTTTTTCCCTTACTTTTAAAACTCCTATTTATTTTCACAATGGAGTATACAAATGTTTGATTCTAATAATTTTATTTTATTTAAAATAAGACAACTCTTTATTTTCCTCATAATAAAAATGCTAGACTACTAAGATGCCACAATGCGAGATCTAGAGTAATTCTTGTTTTAATAATCACATAATATATTATATTACATAGTACATTATATGATAATTCTGGTTTTAACACATTTAAGTTTATCTTAATTTAGTTCAATTTAGACCTAAATAAAGGGTTCTACAATGGAAATGTTGAAATTAAAGTATTTCTTAGTAAATGTTATTCTTTCAAAATTTTGATGAAATAAGTGGTGAGTAGTGTGAGTGATTGAAAGTCAATTTATCTTCCAAACTCATGTTCACATCGCCACTCTTTTTCCTATAGAAGATGTTAGACAAAGTGTAGTTTATGTAAGTATTTGGTCCCTATACACAAATAGATTTACTAAAAAAAGACTACATAAAACGCATCGAACACAAAAATCCAATTATATTTGTGTCAAAACTTAACTCAATCGAAATGACCCATTGATCGAAATAACCCATTGTGTAAAAAAAAATGATAGTAGTGCATTCACTAATATAACATTATAAAATATTGGAAAAGAAGATCATTTTTAAAATATATTTTATTTCAAATTCAATAAAATATTAGTAAAGTATAAAATTTTAATAAATAAATAATGATAATAAACCCCGTTGGATCAATAAAAACCGAACTACAGTTAGCCTGGAGATGTTAAACCCAAACCGTACAACATGGGAAAGAGGTGAACTATGGACCGACTAAGCCCTAACTAATATTAGACTAGTTGTTAGGTCTAATACATAGTATTTTTCGTATTTTTCATTATTTTTTCTTGTTTTGAGGGGTTTGAACTTTTTTTTCTTATTCTAGAAATATAATTAGATTAACTTTGGACATATGCGTTTACAAAACCTTAAAAGTTTTGCTATATCACCGCGTAGAAGTTTATGATATCTGTCATTTTATTGTTTTTCCTTTTCTTTTGAATTAGACATCTCTTAATATGTTATATTTTATATACTATTCAAAAAAATGAGTAAAATATAAACTTCTAGTTAATTGTTAAAAAATATTGAAATCTTTTGAGATAACATGAAACTACCTGATAATACCAAATTGAAATCAAATGAATTTGACAAAACTTGGAAGTGAAATAACTGAATTTAAGCGACCAACCAACGATTTGTCAAGTCTAGTGTAGAGTATTATTTCGTAGATTTTATCCCTTTTTGAGAGTGTATAAGTTTCTAATTTTGTGTAAAGTTTAAGGATATAAGTTTGATAGTTGGTTTGAACTTTTGATAAATGAATTCCAATTTGTTGAAAACCGAACCGAATATCAATCCGGTCTTCATAGCGGTTCAATCGGTTTGATCGGTTCAACGGGAGCAAAAAACCAGATAATATCACAATGTAATAAATATCTCACCCAAAAAAAACAACCAAAAGGAACTCAACCCAACCTCTTACACATTTCCAAGTACAATACGCAGTTGTTCATTTGTTCAGCCCAACCTTTTACACATATCAAGTACACTACAAGTCTACAACCAATAGAAGTTGATAAAGAGTGTGCTTTTCAGTATTCAAACTTATTGGTCACAGATTTTTGTGTTACCAAAAAGAGTGATTAAACAAATTGAGCAAGCATGTAGGGTATTTCTTTGGACAGGCCAATACTGTGAATCGAAAAGAGCATTGATTGCTTGGGAGAAAATATGTCAACCTATTTCTACAGGTGGACTGAATATTCTGAATATTGGATTGTGGAATTGTGCTGCTATTTGTAAGCATTTTGGGCAGTGGCAGAAAAGAAAGACTCAATGTGGATTCGATGGGTACACAACTACTATGTCAAGAATCAAGATCTTAATACACTAACAACTCCCTGAAATGCTAGCTGGGTTGTTAGGAAGTTCTTAAAATGTTAAGAAATGGTTCCCTGGCATTGTAGATATTGTGGGTTTATTGAAAAAATTTGTTGTCAAGGGGAAGTTTAGTATCAAGAAGGCATACTTGTACTTAGTCCCTCAATACCATAAGGTACCTTGGAGAGCCTTGATGTTCTGTAAGGGGCAGCAAACAAAGCATAGATTCATATTGTGGCTTGCACTGAATAAAAGGCTAAGTACAACAGACAGAGTACAGAAATGGGGTGTACAAATTGATACAAATTGTCAAATGTGGGCAGCAATGTCTATGGAAAATCTGCATCATTTGTTCTTTGAATGTGTGTACTCAAGGATGATATAGTGTAAAATTCTCAGTTGGCTGGGAGAGAACAGAACTATTACTGACTGGGAATCTGAAGTTAAATGGATTGCTGAACAATTGAAGAAGAGAAACCCAAGAGCAGGTGTAATTGGAGCTATTTTTTCTGCAGTAGTTTATCATGTCTGGGCAGAAAGGAATGCTACTCGATTCCAACAACAACATCAGACAGTAGATTCTTATGTTCGGAGGATTATTCAAGAATTGCATTGTATTGGTGCAAAGATGAAGAAGTGGAGTAGAGTTTTAGAGAGCTTAAATTTTTATCCCTAGAGATGTTAAGTCCTTTTTGTACTAAATGATGAGGTAAACATTAGAGCCCTTCATAGAAGGTACCTAATGTATTACTACTGATAGTTATGGAGAAAAGGACTAGGATATGGTATTGTAATATTTTTTATACCTTGAGAGAGTTTGATAATAGTCACAATA
>ONZK01004482.1:20158-34255 GCA_900322385.1 Pharnaceum exiguum | reverse complement strand
GTTTAGGTCTTCCTTAGAGCTACATGGTAACGTAACTCCATTCTCTAAGGAGGTGTGCACACTTAGACTTGAGCTTCGGCCGTTGAGGGAAGACGTTCCCCGTTAGTAAGGACACCTTAGTTTTGTTTGTAATCATTTCAAATGGGTTTGATTTTCAGCATTTCACAAAGTACTACGAATTACTTATACTCTTGATTTCTTCGTTTAAGCTTGTGAGATGTTATTACTCAGTTTTTGCTGATGTGTGTGTTGTTTCTTTTGCATGGGTGTTCTTCCTTTTGGGCGGAACTTGTCGACAAACCAATGGGATTGTTCTTTTTGGGGAGACAGACAGGTTCTCCTACAGGTTCGATGATTGATAAGCTAGCGAGGAACACTTGTCAAGGGCTACTTGTATAGCTATATATCACAACTAGTTTGTATAGTTTTGTGATGTAGTATAGTAGCTTGATGTATAAACTGTTTGGATAGAACTCGAGCTTGTAATGATTGTATAATAGTAAAAGGATCTTAAGGAGTTGGAGATTTTGTTGTATGTAAGCCTTGTATTATTCTCTACCGCATAGGGAATACGGCGGTAATAGTCCAAATTTGGGTTTGTTTTACTTCCGCTTATCTTGTATTATATAAAGTTTTGGCCATGCAAATTTGGGCTGTTTCAAAATGGTATCCGAGCAGGTCGTTTTAAGGGAATATGACCATTAGAAGCTCGTTTTTTTTTGGAATAGTTATAGGCTAGTTGTGGTGTCCCTCTTATGTTGATGTGTTATGTGTTTAAAGTTGAATACTAATGTGATATTGTGTTCTTTTATGTGTGTAGCGACTCACCATGGACCCGAGATTGCCCGTGTTGATTATCCCATTGGAGTGGACTGCACAACCAGAAACACCTGCCCCGACCAATGTGTTTACGATGTTAGATTTCATGTATCGCTATGTCCATGCAGCCAGTCCAAGCACAAACTTCCGTAGGAGTGAGGTGCAAAAGAACGAAAAACAAAGTTCTTTATTTACATATAGTACATCACCACATTACACGTACAATACTTAGCACTATTTTACAACAAAACATTCTAGTATTACCACACAACATACACAAAAGTAGGCTTTCACATTAAAAATGCCTAGGTAAGTAGCTATGCGTCCTAGAGGGGATATAAACATTCAAAATTCCATTAGGAGATACAAGTCACATTCTAGTTACACTATATACAATACATTACACAAAAGGAAGAAACTAAGCTACACTACTCAAGTGAACACCCAAGTAGTTCCATTTAACGCCTAGTTTTCCTCACGACCAACATCCGTCTCATTCTCGACCACCATGTTATCCCTTCCATCCTCTATCTCGGGCTCCTCTTCCGGATCTTATTCCGGGTCACTATACATGTAGGATGGTTCCTCTTCCTCCTTAGGATCACTCTCGATTTCCACTACTTTTACTTCATCTTCGGTGACCAAGTGTACAACTTCGATCACCCTATCCTCATCTTGTTCCAATCGCTGACAAAGCCTATAAAAGCGATCTATTCCTAGGATGTCTTGGATAACCTGATCCACCGTTTTTGGCCAATGTACATAATGAAGTGAGAAATAACCACCATAAAGCTCAACTCCAGGTGGCAAATACCTCTCCAGCTCGGTCGCACATCTATCCTTATACTCCTTCCATGGCGTCACATTCGCTAACGTGTACATGAGGCAAAAGGCTAATGTGTCTCTTTATGCTTCTTTAGCGTGTAGTAACCAAGGCATTAGCTTATTAACTTTACAGGATGCCGCCTAGGAGAGCTCGAGTCCCTAACCGGGACCAACATATCACACTTGAGGAAAGTATGACACAAATGGCTGCCCCGAACACTAGGCTAGCCAATGTTTTAGAAAGGTAAGCAGTAGAGAATGAAGGGATGAGAAGAGAAAATGAGGTGAGGGGCAATAACTACAACAACAATAACAATAGAGATCGAGATGAACTAGAGGGAGTTGAGTTATTTAAGAAGTTAGCTTCACACAAACCAAAGACTTATGATGGAAAGGCAGACCCACCTGAGTTTGAGAACTAGATTCGTAGCATGGAGAAATTATTGGATGTTATTGATTGTCCAGCTAATTTGAGGGTTAAGTTTGCTGTGTATTACTTAGAAGGAGAAGCGGATACATGGTGGGGTACTGTTAAGGAACAAGCTAACAATCCAGGATTCAATTGGGCAAAGTTAATTGAGTTAATGAGAGACAAATTCTATCAACCATCGATGCAAACTGAAAAAGAAATGGAATTTGTTACTTTGAGACAAGGAAACATGAGCGTAACTGAACTAGGTGCAAAGTTCAATGAGTTAGCAAGGTTTTGTCCCGAATTGGTGACTACCGAAAAGAAAAGGATGGATAGATTTGAAAGATGCCTTAGAAAGGATATACAAAAGAGTAATTGGTGGTCAATCGTTCACTAGATATCAAGACATGTATGATCGAGCTGTGAATGTAGAAAGAATCTCAAAAATGGAAGATGAAAATGTTGGAGGATCTAAGAAGAGGGAGAATGATACTCAAGATGGGCAAAATAAGAAGAAAGGAAAGTGGATGTTTCAAAAGAAACGATTTCATCAAAGGGTTTAGAGTAACTTTCAAAATAATTAAGGCCACAACAAAACTACAACCCAAATTGCCCAAAGTGTGGTGGAAGGCACCCTAGAACAAATTGCGGCGGAACTCAATTGGTGTGTTATCAATGTGGAAGTGCAAACCATCGTGTCAAGGATTGTCCTAATAGAGCTACAAGATCGGGATTTCAACGAAATCAAGCCTATCAAGGACGTGGAGGAGGAAATTTTCCACAAAGGAAGAGTTTCGGAGGAAATTCTCAAGGAGGAGTGAAAAACAATGGAGGAGGATACAAAAATCAAAATCAAGGTGGTAATCGTGGAAACCCGTCGGGAAAAGTGTTTCTTCATGAATAAAGAAGAAGCAGCAGCAAATGGAAATGTTGTTACCGGTACATTCTTAATCCGTTCAACTCTTACTTTTGTTTTGTTTGATTCAGGAGCGACTCATTCATTTATATCGAGTTCATTCCTTAAAAAGCTAAAGCTCACAAGTCTACCCTCAAAAATAGAAATCTTAATTTCGATACCAAACTTGGGCTTGTTGTATGTAAGCCTTGTATTCTCTACCGTATAGGGAATACGGCGGTAATAGTCCAAATTTGGGTTTGTTTTACTTCCGCTTATCTTGTATTATATAAAGTTTTGGCTATGGAAATTTGGGCTGTTACAATAATTATTGATTATCCTATTGTATGATGATTACAATTGTCGAATGGATATTGTTATGCCGTTGTTGGCTTTGAAAACTAATGTTGATATTGGTAATTTGGTTGTTTAAATACACAAACGTGGGTTAAGGAGATCCACCTTCATGGTGTTAAAATGAGAATTAATATGGTTGAGCCATTAATGTTAGATGAACCTTGTTCCTTAACTTGTAAATAACGTAACTATAAGGATCGTTTTGTCTTGTCTGAGCCCCTCTATGGTTGGCCACATACAGCTTTAGTTACAGGAGACATTAGAAACCATTTGCCAAATTTCCCGTTTGGGTGCGTAACACCAGGCCGTTAGTGCCTTGTCGTTCCTATCGTTGGATGTCGCCAACGTTAGAATGGGCATAATGGTAGGGGGTATGATCATTCTTAGACTTTGTTGGAGGATAGCATGCTTTGAGAGGCGTACCATGGACGTTCTCGACCTTTCGTTGCCATTGACGTTTGTTTTCTAGACCTTAACCACTAAGGGACTTATGTCTCAAAATTAATTAAAGAACACTTGATTATATATGACACTGCGTAGTTGATACTTTGATACGTTACATGTGTTATACGATTATCCATAAGTGTACCTATATTGTGTGAAGCATGTCACATGGTTTACAGTATTCGTGTGCTTGTAGATGACCATTAGGTGTGTGCTTGTGGTAGGATACAGTTAATATGGGAAACTGAGTTGTCTAACTCACCCTGTTGATTTTTATAGGTGAATCTTTGTTCCGTACACGCGTGTGTTCTTGGAAGGACGACTATTGATCACGAATATTTGTAATAGTTGTCTAGACCAGTTTAGTATTTTGGATTATAAACCTTTGTTGTTTATAAACATTAGTAACACCTGTTTGGAATCTCTGGGGTAGAAGCTCGAAGGCTCTAATATATTTATATTCATTTCTATTATTATTTCGTATATTTTATTATTGTTTTATACAGGGTACCCTACGGGGTGTTACATCTTGCCTCACCCAACCCAACACAAAACATTGTGGGCAAACTTATCAAACATTATTAACCAATCCCACTATCATCAAATATTATTAACCAAGACAGTCCCATGTATTTAAACAAGGGATTGAACAACGAACCAGACCAACATAGTTTCATTACCCCCGATAGCCATAGGCGGAGCCACATATAGCCAGCCCGATGCACGGGAACCGTATGACTTCGGGGGAAAAAATTGAAAAATAGGGGGAAAAAATTAAAAACAATAAATAAATAATATTGTGCACTACATAATTATTGTAATGTGCACCATATACTCATCCTGGAAACAGTCTCCCGAACTTTCAGGGTAAGGTTGCGTACATCAGATTTCCTCACTACCCCATCTGAGATGGGATTTCTGAGATTTTTGTTGTTGTTGCACCATATAATCATCACAAATAACAAATGCTTTATTGATCTTGATACTTTAAATTTACAGCAATCAAAAGGTTTCGGATTCAACTCCTATAGTAATTTTTTTCCAATAAATTTATAGTGTGCACCACATGCGATAATTTTCTGGCTCTGCCCCTATCGATAGCCTTGGTTTCCCAATGCCATTATTCCGCCGTTCCTGTGAAATACCATTATGTCTCGCAACTACAACACCATCTTTCTCTAGTTCTTGCAACGCATCATGCCCCAGCAGTCGTCCTCTGCTACAATGTAACGGACATCCCATACTTTGTCCCTCCCTGTGCAAGAAACGATATTTCTCTAAACTCTATTTCCCCACAACCCGTGCCTTTTTCTGTCAAAGAAATCATATACATCCAAGCCGCGTCCCCACCCTTACGTACCCAAACCTCCCTGAGCAACTAGAGCGTCCCCATTCACACTCTGAACCTTCACGTTGATAACCTCTACCTGAACGTCGTTCTGGAGGCCGTGACTTCCTTCTCGACTGTTCAAGTTTCCCTCACTTCTATATCAATAGATGCGCATCTATATAATGATCTTGTATGATATCTATTTAATCCAAATCTAATAAGCATATATGCTGGTGAATAGCAAATCAAAGACACAGATCATGTGTAAACACCTCAGTCAATATTAATTAAGTTACGGGAAATGAATTGTTTTGGATAAATCTCATACATTACAAAATGGCGGGATTTTTTTTATATTAGGTATTATTGTAATAATATATGTTCTTTCTAATATCGTTTCACATGTAGAACAACTATTTCTTCAAAAAAAAAAGTTCATATATGTGAAATTTATCCTCAAAATTTATGACTATAAATTAACTCTCATTTAACCCTCAAAGTAGAAGGCGGGTGGAAAAAACATGATACTAAATACTCCCTCAAAAACTTAAAAAAAATACAAAAACTGGATGAGTCCTACCTTTTATAATGCGTCTTATACTTAGGTGGAAGCTCCAAATTAGTTGGAAACTCCACTTAAACTAAAAAATTACCATAAATCAGTTTTTTTATATTTTCTTATTAAAAACAATTCAATAATGTTTTTTTTTAAAAAAAAGAATAAATAAAATCTAACATAATATTTACTTCCAAATCCAATACAAGAAAAAAAATCTTGAAATGTTCTTTTTGGAAATACCAATGCTACATATATTTTTTCCTAACTTTTTTTGGTTGATTATATTATTAACTTATTAAAATACTAAAAAAACGTTACATGAAAAAAAAAAAAAAAGAATCTTAAATATTCTTCTCGGTTGCTCTATTGTTCTGCTGTGATTTGGTCATTGTTGTTACAACCATGTGGTCAGTACTGACATACGTATACGTAGTACTCAGAAGACTTGGTTCCGTAAATTAAAAAAATAAAAATGAAGACTTGGGGGCATGGCAAAAATAAGGGGAAACACATGGGTTTCCGGAATATTGGTTCATTTTAATCAAGTTCATAACTAGTTATAATTTTAACAGCTTTCGGTTTTTTCAATTCACCTCAAAATCTTTCAATTTCTTTCCAATTCATATCAATATATTTTAGTTCAGTTCAGTTCAATTTTTGTTAAAGTCTTTACATGCGAACAAAACAGACTGTGAAATTGTACTTTGTAGTATCATGTCGTTTTCACTTCAATTAAGGTTATGTTTTGTTCATTTGAAGGTGTTACGGTTTAGTTTTTTCAGTTCAACTCAGTTTTTTCAGGTAAGTTTAGGTTCTTCTAGACAAGCAAAACACACCATAAGTATCTATCAGTTCAGTTCAGTTTTATTTTTATATTTAATTACATTCATTATTTTTCAATTGAGATCAACATTTTTCTGTTCAATTCAGTTTTTTTTTTTTTTTTGTTCAATTCAACTTCAATTCAGGCTTTGATAGACGAACAAACAAACCCTTAGAAAATAGTAGCTAAAGCCTGGGAAAGCCGAAATAGTGTTAGTGCTATTTTTCTTTCCATATTTTATTGTCAACATAATTGAACAAATAATACATTTTTCCCACCCTCCCAAATAACTATAGTTTGATTTGACTCAATGACGATGTCTTCGCTAAATAAATAAAGCAGTAGGATAAAAAAATGTATATATATCATCCACAAACAAAATAAATCGAGTTTGTGAACATTAGCCTAATGCCTTAGACCAATAATTGATTAGAGATGTTTGAAAGAGAAAAATTTGTGCGAACCCGTTTTATACATGAGATTGGATACGAGAGGTCATTATTGTATAGTCGATGGGTCATTATTTTGTAGTCGAGTGGTCATTATTGTGTAGGCGGGTGGTCATATTGTGTGGCCGGGGGTCATTATTACCTGGTCTCATATATAAACGGGTTCACATAATTTTTTTCCTTTTTACAATAGTTCTATTTCAGTACCCTTATTTCAAATTTCGTGCATCGCACGAGAGCTGCACTAGTGTCCTAGTATGGTTCCGTTGCTGCTGTACCATAGAATAATGCACACATTAATACAAGATACAAGATCATTACTCAGCTCAATAGATCAATTTGCTACTTATCCATATTTTTAAGAAAGCTAATCAAGCGGCACCTTAGGTAACGAAACAAGACCATTGCAGTGTAAAACTGTAAATACAGTTGTTTGTTATCATCAAGAAGGTAGAAATTTTTTTCCACATAGTTTTGTTTCATATTTGAGACTTGGTCATTAATGATGCATCAATGGTCATTAGTGACCACTCATTATTTATTAGTAATCCCATCTCATATATGAAACAATTTCAGATAAATTTTTCAATTTTATCTTCTATTGTCTTCTTTGATCACTTAAGGATTCATCTTCGAGAGAAGGGTCTCACTTAATTCTTGATCTACGTTTCAAAGAAAAACAAGTCAAACGCTAGAAGATTCTTCTTTGATGTGTAGTTTACTGGGTAGTGGAAAAAAATCATTTGGAATGTCATCCTTTCAGAAGTTGAGATTATTTATTTGGAGAAACGACTTAATTATTTCCCACAATTTGTCAGCAGACGAAGTCTTATGATAAGTAATTGAACTCTAATTTGTTGTCCACACATTTGCGAAACACTGAACTTAAATATATTATGTCAACTAGAAAACTACTGCTACAAGTTTTTTAATCTTCACTATATGGTCAACTTACATTAGACATGGTTCCAACCTCCAGTAGAATTGATGCTTTTCACACCAGAACATCTCATAAATAATTCTTTTGCTTATCATTTTCCACTCATCTCCCTCCTTTCTCTGATTCTATATATAAGTACAGTTGTTAATCATAAGCTTCCAACCATAACTTAAAACGAAAACCTCCTCCATAGCTAGTACGTACGTTCATGGATGACACCAACTCGTTTGGAAAAGTTAACATCCCAATGGCGCCATTTTTTAGTGACTTTGATCAAGAGCTCAACTTTGATCAGGTACTAGAGATGATTAGAGGAGTAGATCCTAATCCCATTGATATAGGGATAAGCACTAATTTTGATCCCCTTACGGTTACAAAATCGTTACACCCGTCATCTGAGGATGTCAATAAGCAGTTCTACGGAGGTGTATCCACACAAGATGTTTTCAACAGTTTGAGTTCACAAACCATGTCGAGTAGTAACAACAGTACTACAATGAACTCCTTGACATCGAGAATGGGAGACGAAATTTTCAAAACAGGAGGAGAAGACGATGAAGATGAAGATGATGACGAAGATTTCAACGACGAAGCTGAACACTCATCAGCTACAACCATAAGTTTGAGTAAGAATACATGCAAGAAGGGTAAGGCTGATCGATCGAGGACTCTAATTTCGGAGAGGAGGAGGAGGGGAAGGATGAAGGATAAGCTCTACGCATTGCGTGCGTTGGTTCCTAACATCACCAAGGTAATATACATGCACTAAGATCTTTATTCTTAAATCTTGTTATGATATGTTGGATACTCTATATAAATAGCCTTATTCTTTTACGAATCGAAGTGTTAAGTGTCTGATATCATAAGTTCACAACTATCCTTTGTACGTTAAGCATTCATAAATTGGTAGGAAAACTAAATTAAACCTCTCGTCTTTTTTTTCATGCCGTTCTTTGAGGTGTGATTACATATAGCACGTAGTGTCAAGTGTTAAAAAAAAGGGTGCCTTAGAAATAAAAAAGTGTACCGAATCAAGTTGGAGAGTTGCTCTTGGGCAAAAGTCAAACATTGGTTTCTTGAGCTGTTATGATCAGCAATATTACGATTACACAGGGAATGAAAATGACCATTGGTTTATGTCAAAAGTGCAGATGTCATGGTTCTGTTAAAGAATCTACTACTACTCCTTACTAAACAGGCCGGTGTCATCAGGCTGTCAAATTGTAATGATACAAATAATAGTCCGCAGGCGTTTTTACATTATTTTAACTCGGAGATGATTACTCTGACGCCTAAAACTATGCAGTGCTTGGTGTATAACTTGCAATCCAATCAGACCTGATCCAAGAAATCATTGTTAATTCCGTTGACTTATGTACTGTGTCTCATGCCTCTCAAGGCTGTTTCCGTCACCATCCCAGACATTAATTATCTGATAGTTTAACTACTACAGAAGATATTCTGATAATCAAATTGCTTAATCAAACTAGTGATGAGAACGACGGTTACGCAGTAGATAATAAAGATCAAAGTACTTCTCGTGAGCATGTATGTCACTCACGTGCTTTTGACAAGGGCCTTAGGTGTCACTAAATTGATTCTAAGATTATTTTCAATGGTTTTTAATAATTGACCTTAGATGTTTGATCAAACGACTTCATTCATTCTCATACGATCGAACTGATGTTTTCGATCAACTCAGTTCAATTTAGTTTCTCTATATTTGGTGTCGAATGGCACTGTAATCCTGCCTGATTGTCGTCTCAAAGACACAAGTCCTATGTGGAGTATGTTTCATTGAATCACTTGACATGCTTACCTTTAACTTGCATGTAGATGGACAAAGCGTCCATAGTTGGGGACGCAGTGCTTTACGTTCGAGACCTGCAAGAGCAAGCAAAGAAGCTCAAATCTGAGATCGAAGATTTGGAGTACTCCTTAAAAGCAACTGAAGGACATCGATCTTCTAACCCCCCAAAGAAGAATGCTCCGATCAACCTTGTTGTCCCAATGTGCAAGATTATAATGAAGGTTAGTCTATGAATCAATTCCATTCAAAGAAATTTGCAGTTAATAAATCATTATTAGAGACTGGAAATGTCAACCAAATGTCCTAGAAAGTGACCTCTCATTCGTGTTTTTTTTTTTTTGGCGAAATGTAATTGATTGGAATGGTCAGACCTCTCCTCATTACACGCAAAAGATTATCTAACTCAGCTATATATATGATCCGCCGTTGCTAGCTAAATATGTAGCATCATTGTTCAAACTTGAGTTACAAATCTAACACCAAAGGGGACTTGGTTTCCCTAATCACTCTCTGATCATCAGTGGATAAATAAAGCTCCCCACCTCCATTCTCCTCCGAAGTTTAGCTATATGATCCACAGTTGTGTTTGTTTCTTGGAGTTCCACTTGTAGCTCACCAAACTTAACCCTCGGCTGAATACCTAAGATCTGTAAGATTAGGTGAAGGCTCTAGGGAGCCATTGATTGTTATCCACGCTCGCGCAATGATTACCAAATTGAACCCATTACGAACTAAACTATTGCAAAATGTAAACTTAAATGAATGCTATATGACTGAAGTCACTGAACATGGGCTCAAGTCTCTTCAAGTCTATTAGTCTAGTAGATATGGTTTTTTCGTTGGATATAGTTGATTTTCTTATCTTTTTGTTCGTTGATTTTATTCTCTTTTGCATGTAGATGGATGTGCTTCAAATCGAGGACAGAGAATTTTATGTCAAAGTGGTGACCAACAGAGCTCACGGTGTTGCCGTATCTCTTTACAAGGCCCTTGCGTCACTTTCTTGTTTTCTTGTGCACTCGTCCCACTTAAACATCGTCTGTGAAAGATTTGTCCTGACATTTACCCTGAATGTAACTCAACTTTTTTCTTTTATTTTTAATTTGTGTGGGATAATAATCATAAATGCCAACTTTCTGACCATTTGGAATTTCGTTTCACACAGGTTCCACAAGGCACTGCAGACATAAACTTGGCTAACTTGAACTTATGGCTGAGTGGAGCATTTTTGAGCCAAGGGTTTGAAATTCGAGCCTTCTGATATGTTATCGATGAATATTGATCAAGAACCCAATTGTATATAAACAAGATATCGCAACCCGTAGGAACATAAAAGTGCCACTTGCATTGTAATAGAATGAATAAACTCTGCGTTGAATAGAAAACTCATACTCTACTCATAATCTCAATGGAGATTAGTTTCACCCTAAACTTTTGGCGGTCACCCTCTACCCCTCCGGCCCTCCTCTTCAAAAACAGAGCATAATAAACAAGGTTGAAACTTGAAAGTTGAAACAGAAGGTCTCATCAATATTTTTATTTTTAATTTATTTTTTGACAAAAACCTACCAAAATTTATTTGGGAGGCGCTACCATCCCCACACCCCAGCATATCTATTTCACACACCCTTGCATCGTACGAGTAGCTTTTTCCTACTGTGACCTCACAACCAAAATCAGATTATTGATCAAATCGACCCGCAAGCAACATCCTTCCACTTGTTGGTACGTAGGAGTGCAACACAACTTGATGTCTCTATCGTAGAGCCTGAAGTGTCTGCAACACACCAACCTTGCTCTGACTACAATGAGACACTCCTCAGCTCACTTGGAATGCATGTATCATGTAGTTGAGAAACTTCAAATTGACTTCGAGACGCACTTGGAGACATCACCTAAGCAAGAAATAAACAAAAAAATGAATGGCTACTTCGATCTCTTCAAAAATTAAAAAAGCCTATATCAAAAGTACTCCAATGATCCAATATACTCACGATTCTTTTCTGCACTCTCTTCCGCACCCCTGTTTCTTTTCTGCACTCACCGTTGTGATTCTTCCATCTGCCAAACAAACCCTGGTGGTCAGGTTGATTGTACCTTGGTCTTACACCAACCATTCAGAAGAGTCACATGCCAATTTTTATGCTGTACATGAAAAAATTCAGTTAGAAGTCAGTGAGATCAGTCAATGATTTTGGCCCGGAGCACCGTGTCTCTCTCCAAAGCACTACTTTCTCAGATGACAGGAAATTGCCTTGATCTGGTTTTTAGCAGATGAAAAATTCACAATTACATAATTCCAAAAAGTAGGCCATTAGCTGTTAGTTATAAGAAAAAAAAACTTGTTGATAATTGGACATCCTCTAAATACAGCTACCGCTTATGTCTTCCTGGCTATGCAAAGATTCTAGCAAAAAAAGATCCAGGTCATCCTAGAATGCGAAATTCCCCAAAGCTCAAAAGCTATGGCGAAAGTGGGAAAAAAATACTAAGTAACAAAAGTATTTAGTGCGGTCCACCCAAAACTCATCGTACAAACATAAAAGAAAAAAAAAGAAGCGACACTTTTTCCCACAAATAAGTTGCTGTCATAAATTACCTAGCAGGCTGGAACCAAGCAACCAACAAAGGTTATTCAAACTTTCGAAATTTTTCACAGAAGTCAACATATTCAAATTGCACACAGGAGACCCGGGTTCGAACTCAAATAGGTGCACTTATAGGGAGGACATTACCCCTCACCACTTCTCTTCCAAGTGCTAAGCCAACTAGCCCATGGGGAAACCCATGGGTGAGGCCTCCTTACTTTCTAAAAAAAAATACTGAAATTGCACAGCATGTTCAAGACAAATAAAAGGGCCGTGTAAAGTAGAATCTTTATTCATGTTGGACAAATCCTAATGTTTTCTAGTTTGGCAGAGAAATTTAAAGCAACCAAAAGGGAAAAAAGAGCAAGGTGAAGGAGAAAAGCATATGCTGCAAACTGGTTAGGATAACCTTGTAGGCTATTTTTGATGTTGAGGCAGCTGTTTGTGGGTTAGTTGTTTGGGTAGTTGTTATATAGGACCCTCGTATATACTCCCTCCGTTTCAGAAAGATGTTCCGGTTTTCCTTTCATGTGTGTTTCACAAAGTTGTTCCGGTTTCCATTTTTGAGCTTGTTTTTTCCTTAAAATTCCAGTGATACCCCTCCCTATCTACTCCTATAACACCCCTCTCTCACAAAACACCCCTTGATATTCCCCTAAAACTACTCCTTCCCACGCCTTTTCCCTCCAATTTTCCTCAATCATTCACTGCCGCAACTCCTAATTCAATCATTTACTCCCCCACCCAATTGCTCACCCCTCTCTCCCTCTCTTCCTTTCGTTGTCTGCCTCTCTCTCTTTCTCTCCCTCTCATTCACCCTATCTTTCTCTCCTTTTTCTTCTCTAACCCATAACAAAAAATCTCAGTCTCCTCGTCTCCATCTCTCTTTTGGACAAAAAACATAATTTCTTAATATTCAAATCTAGGCTACAAATAACTTTTGTACAGTATAATCATTAATCAACACACATGAGAAAAAACCAAGCTTTCTTATCTGGGTAATAAATAAAAATTTAAAAAAAAGTGTCGGTCCCCTATTTCTTAAGCAGGTGGCTATGTGTATAGGCATGAGTGTGTGGATATATTGTTAATTTTTTGATTAGTGATTTGTGTTAGTGTAATAGGAAAGAGAGTGGGGTGCGGGGAGTTAGTGGTTTTTTGTGTTAGTATTATTGTTATATTCTCACATAAAGACCAGAGTGAGGGAGACACGGAGTGGCGTCGGGTTAGATAGTGTTTCTGTGTTTGTGTTATAAAATGGAGTAGGATTTGGGACCAGTAAAGGTGAGGACATGGAAGAAAAAACATGAGATAGGAATGAGTGGTAGGGAGGTAAATATGAATAAAGGGAAAATATGTAAATATAAGGCTTCATTAAATTGTGTGCCCAAAACCAAACCGGAACAACTTTCTGAAACGGAGGGAGTAGTATAATAAAAAAATTAAAACTACTCCCTCCGTTTCACAAAGATGTTCCGGTTTGGTTTTGGGCACACAATTTAATAAAGCCATTAATTTAAATCTTTGCCCTTCATTTTCTTTCCTAGTTTCCTTCCTAAAAATCCTTCCTTTCTCGTATTTTTCCTCCACTCATCTACTGGTTCTAACTCCACTCAATAACACAAACACTACATAATTAACACAAACACTCCCTAGAATAATCTGGCACCCCATCACCAATATCTCCATCTCCTTCTCAAAAGTCCATTCCCAGATGCTCCTCCTCAAAGACATCGAAACCCTTTGCCTTGAAGACAACGAACAACATCCCCAACAACAAGAATATCTTTATTTAAGTAACAATAATAATAATTACAAAGTCCTTGACAATTTCACAATCAACCAC
>ONZK01004481.1:19944-38437 GCA_900322385.1 Pharnaceum exiguum | reverse complement strand
ATTAGAGCTATATTCATAAAATATATTGTAAGAAGGCACCCTCATGGATGCGTTTGGATGTAAAAGGCCATGACGTGTGTGTAGTCACCCTCATGGATGAATATCCAAAACAAGAGGTCATGACGTGTGAAAATAAGGTAAATAGTGAGAAACACTACCCTCATGGGTGAGTTCCGTTATAAGAGGCCATGACGTGTGCGTAGCCTCCCTCATGGATGAATATAAATTAAGAATATTGATTGTTGCCTTGACTAACACTTTTTCTTTTTAATGTTTTGGGTCTGTCGTGTAAAACCACGGCAGACTAATATTTTCAGTTACTCATCTCATATTTGTACTTATTTTGGTGAGTGAGGCCGATCATAATCATGGAAACTTTCTTAATCTAATAGTTGTAGACATTGTTGGTTTATCGATTGGGTTTGTGTAATCACTTGAGTATTTTGGGATGGTTTTGTTGTTAGTTGTTGTATTGGACAATACCTCAAAATAGATTATTACAATTTTCTATAAACGGCAAGGCCGGTTGACTTTAATGGTTGTTGTAAATAGTCTTACATCCTCACGAGAAGGATGTGGCGGTAATGCTCTCGGCTTTGGTCGATCTTCCGCTGTTGGGTTGTTGGTTTATTAAATGTTTGTTTGCAGGTTTATCTCGCCTTATTGGCGAGATGGTTAGGCTCTATTTTAGGGGAAACTCTGCCGAAATTTTATAAAAAGTTAAAATTAAATAGTTTTGTAATATAGAAAGTCGGGGGTGTTACAGCATCAACATCCTCCAAAGAAATGATAGAATTACAATACAACAAAAAAATTTTCTACCACATAAACCATTTTGCTGACAAATATTTCAAAGAGCTCCATGAAAAGGACTACACTATGAGAGAGCATCCAAAGATTCGGGTGTCCTGCCCACTCCATTGTCCTCGTAGGTGGGAGAACTTTGAAAGTCTTACCGAACATGCAAGAAAAGAAGCATATGTTCTAGATGGACACCCAATGTCAAGAGGTCAGCATCTTGGTCTCTACATGTACATAAAAGCAAAACACCAAGAAATCAAAAGTAAAGAGATTAGTAACAAATAATATTTGGCCTTGTGTAGGAATAATAACAAAGTATGACAAATCTCACTTGGTCTTATCCAATGTTAAAGACTTAATAAAGGAAATTGCAGTAGAATTTAGTAATATTACTCCTTTAAGAAAAAATGAAGGAACGTGCATGCAATTTCACGGCGATAACTTTTCACAAAAATGTAAGAGAGGTAAATGCTTTTGAGTTTGAAAGATATTTCATCACTTAAAGAAAATGGAAATATAAATACAATAGGAACAATGAGGTAGAAGAGATACAAAGTTCGGATGGCTGGCTGATGAAGAGACTCGAATTTCATTATTAGTCTTTACTTGCAAAACTTTGAAAGAAAGAAAATAAGTGATATTGTAAGTACGGTTTTAATACCGGGGTATTGGCACGCCTTATGATATAAATCTAATCTGCATTTGGCATATATTTTAATATTCTTATTGTTGACAGATACTTGAAAGCTTGAGAAACGGGATTCGCAGTCGTGGCCATCATCTTCGCCTCTCTTTTCTGATCATTTTCATATATAATACTTCCATATTCTCCCTTTAATTGATTGATTTTAGCCCATCAATGGTTAATAGTCAATTAATTGTGTCAGTCCAGTCCATTAAATAAGCCCAGTCCATAAATTCAGTCCGGCCCACATAAATTACAGCTCAGACTTTCCTAATTAATTAATTGTTTAATTAGTTGCTTGGGGAAGAATTTACCCTAATTCTCAGACTTTCCTAATTAATTAATTGTTTAATTAGTTGCTTGGGGAAGAATTTACCCTAATTCCTATCCTTTAAACGTCCACTCTACAAAACCGCACGGTTATACAGTTAAATGGTAAAACCACACGGGTATAAAGTTTGATCCGGATAAAAAAGAATATTCTGCAGCATATCCACGCAGGACAGGCTGGTGCCCCACGCCTGCCCCGGCACGTCAGCAGAAATTCTTATATGGATAAGAAATCTGCTGACGTGACTGCCACGTGTCACGCTGGCGCTCCGCGCCGGGCTTCTCCTTAACTCTATCGGATACTTTTTTATTTTATTCTATTCTATCTTCTAGATCTTTCTTCTGGCCGGCCTAACCCCTATAAATACCTCCTAGGTCGACATTTACAAGGGCATCGCATTTGATGAATTCATCTCCTCTCTCTCTCTCTCTCTCTCTCTGCTCTCTCTCTCTCTCTCCCCCCTAGTTTAGCATAAATAATTTAAAATCAACTTTTTTAAGTCCCGAATCGCTGGTAATTTCACGTGACATCACTAAGTATAAACATAATCAAGCAATCTAGCGTTATTATTTTGCATCTAGCACGTGTTTTGTGGAGTTATAGGCGAATCCCGTCTTGTTTCTCAAGCTTTGCGTCTATCTAGATCACTCTAATGGTCTTAAACTAAACATCCAAACAGGTACTGAAGGAAAATCTCTCTCCTCTCTTTTTCCCTCAAAAACTACCATTTACATTTCTCTTTTGTCAAAAATCACATTATTTGCAATGTAATCAATCTAAACATAAAGTGGTCACTTTAACATATAATTTGGCTTTAAGTGTTAAAAGAGGAATACGGTTTGCATGTTTACACTTCGCCTAACAACAAATATTTGCATATGACATCACCTTAAATTAATAAATTTGCATTAGGTTGTTTAATTTACTTGAGTGGTTTAAGTGCGTATAAAACGATTGTTTTGGATTAGTAGAGGTAAAGCTTCACCCCCGAACCTAACAGTTTCATTTCACAAAACCTTACATTGTCAAAGTCCCTACGTTTGTCCCTTTCGCTAAATCGGCAAGCAAGTGGTTTTTACTAACTCTAAATATCAAAAGGTTTTTCAATTGTTTTCCTAATAATAAAAATAGTTTGTGGCGAATCTGTTTAGCATCCGCATTCAACCCACCCTGTGGGCTGGTTCATAGGGCTTTCACCACCCTATATTTACAATTATGGATGAAGACAACAATTTTGGAAGATATGCTACAGGGGGACAGATTTAAATCATTGGTATATTGTGTGCAATAGAAATATGATGTTAGTATTGGTAATATTTCAAAGTGGTATCGGTGGTTCTATGAATCGTATCTTTTGCGTACAATATTTTGCATGGAAAGGGATATTTTGATATCTTAGAATGGTTGTGTTTATGTAGATTTATGATATTAGTAGTACCTTTCATTTTGGTGTGACTTTGCATTTTTTGGACCAAATTTAAAACATTTGTGAGTTGGCTGTGAGCTTGTGTTATCACCTCTTGAGTAGAGTGTTTAGGAAATCCTTACTAACTAATTTGAGGGTTAATTAGCTAAGGTATATTGTGCAGTAAACATGGTGGTCGTAGTCTTTATGGTGTAGTTTCCAACATTGTTCTTGTTTTCATTTGCTAATTGTCGAATCCTAAACTAATAGCAAAATATCAACTTTCTTTACTTCATGTTTAGTGTTAGTTTTATTGTTCTTGTTCATTTTGCTTCACGCTCAAAATCCTCACAAAAAGATTGTTCTTTGTTTCCATCGTGTCCAAGTCGTACACGCATCCTTCAAGGTAATACTTAAATTCAATTAAGTTAGTAACTTGAAAGTTCAGTGTCAAGTTGTACACCATTTCGTAATCAGAGCCTAGGTTTGTTTTGAGTTATTCAAACTCAAACTTCTGTTCTTATCACTATCAAACTAGTAAAGTTTCGTTCTTTCTACTGTTTACACTTGTGAGCTTCAACAAACACAATTAGAGTCACTACTCACTATCAGCAATTAAAGCTTTAACAAACACAACATGCATGATTTGTTTCGCAAATCAAAACGATTGAAATGTGATTGAGTTTAAACCAATTGGGAGTTCGAGTACCCATTTAGTTTAGATTCGAGTTTAAATTGCAACCACATGGGAGTTTGAATACTCATGTCAAGTTGTATTTCAAGATGGAATTTTGTAAGGGAATCAAGTGATTTTGTTTGACAAATATGGCAAAAACTCTTTAAGTTTGGTTTATATGGGGTTTGAATTAAATGGTATGGATAAATGGACGTATTTGAAGTAGGTGGGTAATGTTTTTGAATGAATTTGGTTATGTGTTTGAAGCGGATTTTCATGATTGATATAAGGCACTTTGAATGGCCTAAAATCAAATAAGAACTGATGACTCATTCACTCTTATTCTTATTGAAATTGCACCACTTGGCAATAGTGGTTAATATCATAAGCGTAAGAGGGAATAATCAGTCCCTAATCCTCAAATTTTGAAATTGGGTCATTGCCACTTATAAGTAACAAGTTGGTCCTAGTTCTAAACAATCATGCATGTAAGGACCGATTAATGTTGATTAACTGAGGCTTGTTTTAATAAGGCAAGTTATGTTCAATCGCACACGAAATGGATAATGATTTTCATTAATTGTCTTGGATCAAAATTGATCTTACATTTCTGGTATAAAATGATTACATTGAAAGGAAACTGAAAAGGCTAAACTCTAACCTAACTACATTGAAGTTGGAATGGACAAGTCGTAAGTACTAATTCTAATCCTAATGCTAATCTAATCTTCATCTCCACTTGTGGTTAGTGGTATTCGAAAATGATTGGTGCTAATGTTACATTGATGAACACTAACATGGTCTTGAAATGATCTTGATTCGTCCTTACTTGACTTGATGTTGATTGAGATGTTAGAAATAGGTTTAGACTTGGCCTTTGCAAAGTCAATTTTATTAAGTAAATGTGAAAATTAACTTGTTTTGTTTGATTTTTGCAAAAATGGTTAAAAAGGAATTTTTTCTAATTAACTTCGATTAGTCCAAAATTAATATGACATTTAATAAATATAATTATATTGATATTTACCAAATTTCAGAATTAATAGAGTTGATTTGATAATTAAAAATAAGAAATAAAATTGTTTTTGTTTGTTTTAAAGGGTGGTTAAAAGGAAACTTTGAAAAAATTCCCTCGTCCAAAATTAATATGACACTTAGTAAATGTAATTACATTGATGCTCAATAAATTTCATGATTTTTGGAATTAGTTTGATAATTATATCGGGGTGATTATCTTTGAAAAATAAGTTCTCCAATAGGCGTCAAAAATGGGTTTTCTATTAAAAAATAATTGTCAAAATTTTGGTGTCTACACACCCAACATTGAACCTTTTGTGCTCAATATTTGTTTTTTTGGTAAATAAGATTTTTATTTCCCAAACATCAACCACACCTCAAATGAGGTCAAGTCAAATACACTTGCCTTTTTTCCAAGGCGATTACATAACAACTTCTAATTAACTAAGCAGAGAACATAAAACAAACTTAATTACAGAAATCATACTTCCAGTCTACATTCCTTGAAGCTTGACTGGACAAGAGTGACATGCATCTCGATCTTACATTAAAACATAGCCTTGAGATCACATTGTCAGGTACCTGATACTCACTGGACACTGAAAGAATAGATGGACATTGGTTTCCTAATGAGATTCACACAGAGGACAAATATCAGAAATCTGTAAGAAGCTAGCCAATTTCTGCCTTATCTGCAGTTTATCCAAAGTTTGCAGCCACACAATGAAGGAGTGCTTTGGAATATTAAAGCGATTCCATACCCATTTTGACCATACAACATCAGTACCAGCTTCACATAGCCATGTATATGCTGAACTCACTGAATATTGTCCTGTACTGCTATGTAGCCATTGAGTCCCATGGAAACCAGCTTTTAACTTTTATTTCACACCACAAATCTTTTTCCAAGACCAACTTGCATCATCATTAGGGCTATAATCCCACCAATCAATCTCTTTCAAGTAAACCTGATTAACCCACTTAATACATAAGATATCAGCTTTACATGCAATGTTCCATACCAGCTTCCCCACTGCAGCTACATTCCAAACTTGACAATCTCTAACACCCAAACCACCATGCTTCTTGCTATGACAAACATTACTCCACTTAACCAGTGGCACTCTCATTGTAATGGCTTTTCCATCCCACAAGAAAGCCCTTAAGAGTTGTCTTTGGAATAATAAAGATGAATGACCAATATGAAAAAAGTGACATTAAGACAGAATTAAACAACACTAGTCTGCCACTATATGATAGGTGTCTTGAGCTCCATGTCTTGATTTTCATTGTAATCTTCTCAATAAGGCATTCAGAATCTTTAACTGACAATTTCTTTGCATTTATAGGAACCCCAAGATATCTGAAAGGTAACTTATCTTAACTGACAATTTCTTTGCATTTATAGGAACAAATCAGCTGATTTGTTTTGTTAGCAGACAACCAGAAGCAAATGAAAATGTATCAAAAGCTCTTATCAATAACAGAACAGACTGATAATCTCCATTAGAGAACATAATTAAATCATCAGCAAAGCACAATTTAATTTAAGTTCCTTACATCTCTGAAAATACTGGAAACCTTGCATAAGAGAGACCATATGGGGAATTCTTGACAAATATTCCATCACCAATACAAAGAGAAGAGGGGAAACAGGGTCACCCTGTCTAAGCCCTTTTTGACCTTTGAGAAAGCCAAATTTCTCTCCATTTAGTTGTAAAGAGAAGGTAGGAGAAGTTACACAGTTCATAATCAAACTGACAAATTTCCAAGGAAACTGCAGTGTTATGAGCATTTCTTCAATAAAATTCCAGTCAATAGAGTCATAAGCTTTCCTAAGATCAATCTTAAGGAAAGTTTGTGGCTTAGCAGATTTCCTATTGAAGCTCTTAACAAGATCTTGACACAATAGGATATTATGAACTATGACCCTCCCAGCTACAAAAGCACTTTGATTTGCAGAGACAATAGATGGCAGCACCATTTTAAGTCTACTACATATCATTTTAGACACACATTTATATATAACATTGCAACAAGTAATAGGTCTAAAATCAGTAACAGCAATAGGGCTATTAACTTTAGGGATAAGAGACAGGGTTGTACAATTTACCTCTCTTAGCAATTTTCCTGTGTTCAAGACATTCAAGACTGCCTCAACAATATCAGGACTAACAACACTCCAGCTATCTTTGAAAAAAATTGCTTGTAAACCCATCTGGACCAGGAGCTTTACAATTAGGAATAGAGAATAAGGTCTTTTTTACTTCTTCTGCAGTGAAAGGTAAACAAAGCACACTTCTCTGTTCCTCATTCAATACTGGGCCTCCATTCTTGACAATCTGACTATCAACATGAGATCTTTGTTCTACTTTAGTTCCCAGCAGCTTCATATAATAACTCAAGAAGGCTTTCTCGATATCATCTTCCTCAGTGTATAACACACCATTTTCATCTCTTATTCTATACACTACATTCCTGTACTGTCTCTTTTTTATACTAGCATGGAAAAAAGAAGTATTTTGATCTCCTTCTTTAAGCCATAAGACTTTTGCTTTTTGGTATAAAAAATCACCCCTATCTCTACAAGCAAAAGTATACTCCCTTGCTAGCTTCTTTTCTTCATCAAATAAACTTTGATCAGGACTAGCTTGTATCTTGAGCTGGCATTGCTGCAAATCTTGACAAGCTTTAATAGCTTTCTTTTCAATATCTTGAAAAGAGTTTTTATTCAAGTCACTTAGCACTGGCTTCAATTTCTTCAGTTTCATGACAACTCTAAACATAGGAGAGCCTTCAACATTCTCCCCCCAAGACTTCTCAATCAAATCAAGGAAATTCTCAGCCAAGCTCCACATATTAAAATATTTGAATTGCCTTTTTCTATTATTTCTCTCTTGAAATAAAGAAATTAGAGCATGACAATGATCAAATATACCTTCACGAAGGTAATTAACTCTACAGCAAGGGAACTGCACAATCATTTCATCATTAACCATTGATCTGTCTATTCTTGAATAGACTCCAATCACACCAGCTTGCTTATTGTTCCATGTGAAAAATGCTCCACTAGCACTCATATCTCTCAACTCACAAAGCTCAATACACCTTTTCATATCAGCAATTTCATGCACTGTCACCTGAGATCCTATTCTTTCATCAAACTTTAAAACATTGTTAAAATCTCCTGAGACAAGCCAAGGTTCTTGAATACTAGCACACAAGCTAGTTAATTCAGACCACAATCTCATTCTCTCCACAGAGTCATTATGCCCATATACAAAAGAACACCAAAACTTCTTCTCAGTAAGACAATGAACTACTCTTGCCTGGATGACTTGATCAGAAATAAAACAAATATTTACATCAAAAACATTTTGCATCCAAGCTAACAGTATCCTACCATTTGGATGTTGATTAAAATTAGTAACTACAGACCAGTTACTCATGGAATTCATAAAACTAGCATAATTTTTTTGTTTAAGTTTTGTTTCCAACAGTGCAAACAAACCTACATTTTTTTTTGTTTTTTGGATTATTTACACCTCTCACATTCCAAATCAAAATGTTATCCATTTAAAGGAGGTGGAGATGGTACCTTACTGCCATGGCTAATCTGCATAGCCCCTTCCACATTAAGAACTCCTTCATTCAAAGAGCTTCCTTTTGATGTTTCATTCAAGGCAGCCACAGAAATGAAACCCAAACTTCCCATAACTACTTCAGAACTAATCCTTTCAAGAGCAGCAAAAGAATTCTGATGAGAAATTGGTTGACCCCCATTTCCATCAGTCCTGTTATCATGATTAGTAACTATTTCAGCAGCTTCTCAACATCATTAGTGTTCTTTTGAGTACTCATTTCTTCATTCTGCTCACCACTCTCTTCATTTTGCTCTTTCCCTTTCTGAAGCTTTCTGCATTCAGTAGTCGTATGACCATACAATTTACATTCTGAACATTGAACCGGTTTCCATTCATAGTGAATTACTTGTTTAGTAATACCACCATGTTCATTCTCAAAAGCTATTTCCTCCAATAGCTCATTTGCAATTGATATCTCAATAAGAACCCTAGGAAAACTTAATTTCTCTCTTCTACTAGTAGCTTTGTCTACCTTGATAGGCTTTCCAAGCTGACTAGCAATTTTTGACAAGCTTTGTTTCCCCCAATATTTTATATCTAGCCCAGGAAACTGCACCCAGATAGGGATTTTAAAAACATCAAAATCAGAGAAATCCATATTTGGGTTCCATTATTTTACCACCACAGGTTTTTTATCAAACATTAAACCTCTAAAGTTCAAAACTTTTTCTTTAACTTATATTGAATCAAACCGAACAATAAACAAACCCTTTGCTATTGATCCAATTTTATCAATCACAAATTTCCCCCACACTCTCCTAATGAATCCGTCCATAACATGAAGAGGTGGATTTGCACCCAGAACATGGCAAACAACACTATTGCCCCAATATTGAATCTCATCTTTAATATCATCAATAGTAATCTTAACATTACCTGTTGTAGGAATTACTCCAAAGAGTCATCATCATTCAAGCTAGGACTCACAAAAAGCGATTTCCGCGGTTTCTGGGTTCCTACTTGTGTTTGCTGTTGCATTGCTATATCATCTTCATCATCAATATCTTCCGTAATAGGAACATCAGGAGTAACTGCTGAAGGAACAGTTTGAGGATTAGGAGTACCAGCAACGCTCCCCCCAACTCAAACGGAAGAACCCCTTGTATTTCTTCAATTGATTTTGACACTCTCGAATCAATCGTTTGAGGAATCAAATGATTTTGGCTCGACAAAAGATTTTCTGGATGATGTGTTTGTTGTGTTTGTTGTTGTACATGTGTTTGTGGTGTTAAATCTCTACTAATCCCTCTTCCTCGACCTCTTCCCCTACCCCTCCTTGCCATAGCGTGGCTCAGGATGCCCTAAATCAGAGGTTTTAGAGAGAAGTTGGCTTTAGAGAGAGAAGTCATTTTTGTTGATTTTGTGCTCAACATTAATATTTTAGTATTTCTTTTATAATAATTTATTTTAAATTTCCTTAAATTATGGTCTCTCTTTAATTTAGTAACAAAATATTAATGTTATGATTAATTAAAAACTCTCTAAATTACTGTTTTTTTATGTAGTTCTACCATTATGAATTATAGTGGTTACTTACCTCTATAAAATCTAAAACCATTCGGACCTGGGAGAAATAACTAATTTAGGGAGCTTTAAATTAATGGAAATTTTACCTTTTGGGTACCCAAGGTAATATTGTACGTTTGGATGCCCGAGGTATTCAATATATTTAAATGGGTATGCAAGGTAATATTTCTCAAGCTTTCAAATATCCATTAACAATAAGAGTATTAAAATAGATGTCAAATACAGATTATGTTTAGATCATCAGGCGTAGCAATAACCCGGTAAGAAATCCGTATCTACACTATGACTTTAATTGTTGCTTTGTTTTTCCTCCTCAAGGAAAGTTTGATAATTTCGGATTATAGCCATAGTCTCTAATCATATGGTGATGTAAAGTATTTGAACTACTTCTTGATCTATTTCTTCAGATCCTAATTTCATAATGTTTTTTACAATAATGCAAACAATTAGTTATGGTCCCTTGTTGTACATTTATAGAATCGAGCGAGAACCCGTCGAGACTAGAAAAATCCCTTCCACTACCAGAAGTTCAACTAGACACTACATGATTTATGGTACCGAAATAATTTTTTATGGTTAACATTAATATCTTAATATTTCGTTTATCAAACTTGATTAACATTTCTTCGCTTGAATTCTAGTCTCTCTTTAATTTAGTAAAATTTTAATTTCTTGATTAATTAAAAACTCTCTAAATTACTTTTTTGGAAGTCCTAACAATATGAATTTTAAGGGCTTTACTTTCTTTCATAAAATTGAAAATGTCGAATCTGCAAAAACAACTAATTTAGAGAGTTTTAAATGAATTGATAAAATTAATATTATCTTAATGTAAAGAAGATCATAATAATTAACGTAAATTAATAACCGTTAATGAAATGGATAATACGATATTAGTTAGTAAGAGAGAATAAGAGAGACTTGATATATGTTCCCGTAATTTGTACATATTGGTTTTTTTTAGAAAGATTTTAAACACTACTTTAGAATTAATCGAAGCAAGTGTTCTCTTCATTGACATATATGATGTATACGCACACATTTATTACCCTTGGCCGATTTTCCTAAAATTAACACTAGAGATGTATTTTACTAGATTCGCCATTTTTAATTGCTATATTTTTAATTATGTTCGTTAAATTATTAGTGTATGATTTTTTTTGAGCAAAATTTTCGTAGAGTTTTCTCAAAAAATTATTATTTTATTTTTCTCAAAAAGTAAAATTATTACTTTATTTTTGAGGGGTTTTTTACAACGGAAGCTAGTAATTTCATCAAAGCAATTTACACTAAATTCTATAAAGTTCAACGAAAGGCCACCATCTTACTTTACAACAACAACAAACTCAGTCTAAAATCCCATCTCAGATGGGGTACTAAGGGAGTCTTACTTTCTTTACTATTAATCTGATTCCACATCTGGGGAGTTAGCATCCTAAGAGGTCTTGAGGTGCCGACTCTTATGTTGTAAGTTTCTTTTCTTGTGGTCTACCAGTGGTCCATTAGAAGTCATTACTAGTTGCATCAAGTAAATATCTAATTACCTCCATGATAACATTGTAAAAACTTTAAAAAATTCATTGAAAATGATAGGCCACAACATCTTTCCTTAAATTTGTCAATGTCGCATTTCACATAGTTTTTTATTAATGAACTATTTAAACATAATTAACCCCTTTTTTAATTTTTACTAAATATTTTAAGCATCCATAAATTAAAAAGGCGAAAACACATTAAAATCCTTTTAAAAATATGTATACATGCAATTGATGAAACATAAACAGAGGATTGATCCATTCGTTAATGATTTTTTTATATAGAAATTACTCCTTTTTTTTTATTTGTTATTTATAATTTTTTTTTGATTAACCAAAAGCTGGCTCAATGCCGAACTTTCTGAACATTTTTTTAAAACAAAACTAAAATTCTAAATCAAGTACAATATCATCTAAAAAATGAAATTTGGCCGTAATATATGAAAATAACCAATTTGTGAACATAAAAAATTGAATATCAATCACGACATCAAAAATGAGAACGGGTCTACTCATAGACATTGAGTTTTTAAAAAGATTGTATTTATAAAACCTATACTTTTCTTGTTCATATATAATATATGTTAGCTTTAAATATTAGTTTGTCAATTTAATAATCTTTCCTAATTTAATGTTATTCGTGTAATAAAAAAATCCCAAAAAAATGAAAAGAATTCCCACGTACACAAACAGTCGCCCGTCGGTTGCTTACTTTTACCGCGTTTGAGAAGGCGGCGAACATAAAAAGGGAAACTAATCCCCGCGTCAAAATGCCGCGAACTGTTGCTAATATAATGCCGGCGCCAGGATCTCTAATAATACATTATTATAAATCAACCCATCACTCTGATCTCTCCCCCTACTTACTCTCCCTCTCTCATAAATTTCTCTTTTCATAATATAAATAATATTAAGCGCGCATCATTAGAAAGAAAGAAAGAAATCAACCGCAGCAAGCTTAACTCACTCTCCGTCTCTGCCTCTCTGTCTCTCTCAAATGGCTGATCGGTTTATCCCACTCTCTGTCGACTACGACTTCGCCCATTTCAAGATCTACCACGGACGGGAACTCGAAACCGACCCGACCCCACTGCAGCGCCGCTTGAGGGACGCCTTCAATTTCCACCCAAACAGGAGGATTTTTGTGTACAACAGCAACAAACCTAAACCACCACCACCACCACCACCGTCATCATTGAGTCTGAGTCCTTTGGGTTTGAGACCTAAGAGAGCAGTCAAGCCACCGAGGCACATCCCGTCAAAGGCAGACAAGACACTCGACTTACCCGACATGGTGCATGATGTGTATCGTAATATTCTCGAGTGGAGCCCTCGCAGCAGCGTCCTTGCTGTTGCGTTGGGGTCCACCGTGCACTTGTGGGACCACTCGAGGTCGCAGCCCTCCGAGCTTGTCACGTTTGGTGAGGAGAAGGGCGTCGTGACCAGCCTCAGTTGGTCACCCGACGGCCAGAGGATTGCTGTTGGGTTACTCGGGTCGGAAGTCGAGGTGTGGGACGTTCCCTCGGCCTCGCTTTTACGCGCCTGCCATGGTACGGGGGTCGGGGTGGCTTCCTTGGCTTGGAATTCCGCCCACGTGCTCACAAGCGGTGGCAAAGACGGGCGGATTGTGGACACGGATATCACCGTGGGCGATCATGATGGTGTTTTGCTGTCCAGGGAAGGGCACAGGAAGGATGTATGCGGCCTGAGATGGTCACCAACTGGCAGGCTGCTAGCCAGTGGCGGTCGTGATCGTATGGTGCGCATCTGGGACAGGAGGTTTTCGAGATCGAGTCGTCCGTTGTTTAGCCTCAGAGATCACACGTCCTCGGTCAAGGCTCTAGACTGGTGCACCTTCCATGATGACCTGTTGGCCTCAGGAGGAGGTGGCGGTGACGGGTGTATAAGGTTCTGGAATTCTAAGACAGGGGCGTGCTTGCAATCGGTTGACACTGGTTCCCCTGTTACCGCCTTGGTTTGGAGCAGGCATGAGAAGGAAATCATGAGCTCTCATGGCGTTCTTGTTGACAATATGGCGCTCTGGAAGTACCCGTCCTTGGTTAAGATGGGAACGCTTGGCGGTCACCGGTCTGACGAGCAGGCTAAGGTGCTGAACATAGCTCAGAGCGCGGATGGGTGTACTGTGGCGTCTTTGTCTTCCGATGAACGCCTGAGATTCTGGAGGATGCATCAGTATCCTTTTAATAAACCCAAAAATGAAGAGCCTTTTCATATGATTAGCTGTACTAAGATTCGGTGAGTTATATGCTCTGCATTATATGTAGGTTTTCTGTCTGATTATTCGCATGTCTTTCTGTTTTTGCAGGCTGTTCTCGGGAGCCAATCAATTCTATCTTTCAAATTCTTCTTGAATTTGTTGTGTCTTAAGACGTGCACAGGGAAAAGGTATACATTATACAGCTTTTCTACTTGATTTTCTGCCCTTGTTATTTTCTTATTGGTGGAAGCTTGAAACCATTTTGTTTGGTGTCTATATCCTGAATCCAATTGATTTGTCATGTTTTTGCTCAAAAAATGCTGTATGAGTTGTGGTTGCTTTGGAAGAGGATTGAGTGAAATAGTGAGAGATGAACAAAACAAGAATTAGAAGGTCCAATTTGGTGTGTTTATATATTCTGCCTTCTTATTCTGATAGACTAACCATTATACTAGTTAATTTGAGTTCCTTGAAATTGGTGAAGTCCTCATGTGCTGTGAATTGAAGTCCTTATGGTGTAGGTCGATTAAGGTTCATTGTCTGTTGTTAAGAGTTTGCTTAGTAGGACTGCTTGTTTGTTTACTTTGCCCCTGTATGCTGGCTTTAAAATATGCAATACACATTTAGCATGATACTTTGAATTTGTAAAGCCTGCTTCTGTTGGGATTATTGGTATTTGAAATTGAGTGCTCAGAGCTTAATTTTGTAAAGCCTACTTCTGTTGGGATCATTGGTAGTTGTGATCTTTGCTGATGTCTCTGTATGATACTGTTGGTACTTTGACATATTGGTGATTTGAGATGGATATCTAAGGAAAGGGACATCTGGAAATTGCCATTAGAATAAGCACGCTAAAAAAGAAAACCCTGGATTACGTATTATACAATGGACATGATTGGAGCAATCTTGCCTCTTTCATTAAGTGAGATGAGTCTAGCACCACTGTAGCTACTTTTCATGCATTCTATTTGATGAATCCACAAGTCATCTTCGTTTACACTTTCCACAAGCCTAACTGACATTATTTCTCAGTTTGCTCTCTTATTCCTCACTAAACATGTCACTTCTCTTATTGGTGGAAGCTTGAAACCATTTTGTTCGGTATCTATATCCTGAATCAATTTTTTTGTCATGTTTTTGCTCAAAAAATGCTATCCGAGTTGTGGTTGGTGGAGTCATCTTGGAAGAGGATTGCATGAAACAGTGAAAGATGAACAAAACAAGGATTAGAAGGTCGAGTTTGGTAAGTGTTTCTTACATTCTCCCTTCTTATTCTGATAGACTAACTATTATACAACTTAATTTGAGTTCTGAATGTGTGAAGTCCAATCGTTGTATATATTATTTCATTCTGTCTGTACTTTTTATTTTCTGAAAACGAATTCAGTTTCTCTTTTTGTGCTTCTATTTATCTAATTGTGAACTTCTGATTGTCACTCAGTATGTTACTGCTTCCTGTTAAGAACTTTGCTGGGTTTGCTTCATAGGATTGCTTGTTTGTTTACTTTGCCCCTGTATGTTGACATCAAAATATGCAATACACATTTAGCTGATTCTTTGAATTTGTAAAGCCTACTTCTGTCGGAATCGTTGGTATTTGAAACTGAGTACTGAGGGCTTAATTTTTTTTCGTGCGTGTAGGTGGATGACATAAGCGTTGATGAAAAGGCGAAAAGGACCAGCACCCAGGGAGTAGTAGTTGGATAAAGACATCTAAAAGAGGGAGATAAAAAGATAGCCCTCTTCATCAACACTTACGAAGTTGGGACATTGGGAATGACGATGATGACACAATTCTGAGCATACTGAAGTACGGATCAGTTCTCGAGATATCAGGTTCGCTGTCATACCATATTCTGCTTCAGAAATCCTTGTTGCACTTGCACCTCTACTGGAACCCAACCCAGAGTCCAAGACTTTGCACTGCATTTTTGGTCCCTTCTCTGTCTGCTATTTTCCCTTATTTCCTTTTTGGGCAGAAACAAAGCTGATATGCATTACCAATGCCATATTGTACTTTTCTTTCATTTTCTTTTTCTATCCTCTTTGTTGAACTTGTTATTTGTTAACTGATGTTCTCTTGTAGGTGCATTCGAGTAATAAAATGGTTTGTCTGTTCCCCTGAACTCCCACCTGTGTATCTCCTATACTCTCTCAGCCTTTGCAGATTATGAAAAGTGCATTAAACGTGGAAACTAAATTGATCTCAGATTTTGCTTTAAAAGAAAAATAATATAAAAGTTAATTGTGATCTTTGCTGATGTCTCCGTATGATACTGTTGGTACTTTGACATAATTGGTGACTGGAGATGGATATCTAAGGAAAGGGACATCTGGAAATTGCCACTAGAATAAGCAAGCTAAAAAAAACCCTGGCAGAAAATAGAAAGCTAGGCAAAAAATTATCTAAGATAGCTTCCAAGATGTCTTTGTTCTTATATCTATGGAAAAAAATAATAATATTGGATTCAACCTCTTGAAGCTAGTACTGTGTGATTGACGCAGACATTACGGTAGACACTTCTCCATGTTTGAGCAATGATCACAAGTTTTTCTGATCCTCCATCCAGAAGAAATTCTTTATCAATCCTTAATGTAGCTGGTAATTCATATCCCTATAATTAGACAGTTGGCTCGAGTCTTAACCACCTTATCAGATTTCTTGAAAATGATAATTTTGATCAATAATTTGTTTGGCTTTAGAAGTTAGACCTAGTACTCATGTATCTGTCAGTATGTGCACTCCCTAACAGGATGGAAGACTTTTTTTTTTGAGGGGGAATGAATGGAAGACTTTTGCAACAAGCATATTCCAAAACATAAAAAAAATAACAAAAATGTAGTGAAAGGTATTCAAGAGCAAATTGCATATATAAATATGTCTGCACTTTCCGAGAAACTTCAAACATCCGAAGATCACACTAGAAGTGGGAGGGAATTTGGTTGAGCCTCGTGAGATTCCTCCACTACTGTTGAAGAAGAAGACTTTAATTGATTTTTGTTATTGCAAATGCTAAATAAATAGTCCCTGCAGATGGTTTACCAAGTAGTCGTCTATTCATTCGCAGTACTTGATTAATTAAGACTTGTGACTTCTTATATAATCAAGTAGTAGTTGCCTGCTTGAAAGTCTGATTCATGAGGATTCAGGAGGACAGAGAGTGAAGGACAGTTTGCTCCTTTAAACATTACTTCGTAACTTTACTTTGTTATAAGATAGCACACTTGGTTCTAAGCACAAATGCAAGACTAGTCCGGTATCGAACTGAAAAATGATCAAAGAGAGGGACTAAATAACTAGAGCTCACACTCTTGATAGAATTAGAATCTTATGCACGTTCAGCAAAACAGCAAGTAGCATTTGATCCCTTATCGCTATTGGCTAGAAGATGAAGAGTGATTCATCTTTTTGCATTTATGCTATTAGTTTTCGCTTGATCATGGGTGCGATGGCACTGACCACACCAATGCTTGTGATCGGTCAAGTGACGGGTGCTGCAAATCAGACAGGAATAGGAGCAGAACCACTTCAAATAGCAGTTCCGGTAACTTCATTTGACGAATTTGTGAAAGTATCAACTGATCCAGACACTGGGGAGATAAATGTGAGTGGCTTTGCTGTAGAAGTATTTAAGGCTATGGTTAATACAGGCCTTCCCAAACCACTTGCCTTTAATTTTGTTCCTTTTATTACAACCAACGGTTCAATGAATGGCACCTTCGACGATATGCTCAAGGATGTGTTCTCCCAGGTTTCCTTATTCTACCTTGCACTTACATATTTTCTATTTTTATTTACATTTATTTACTCAATCTTGTATTTTTATTGCTCTAATAGTCGTCATACTAACATGCAGAAATTTGATGGGGCAGTGAGTGTCTCAATAGTATCTTACAGGACAAAATGGGTTGATTTCACAATACCTTACTTGGAAACAGGAATCTCCATGCTGGTTCCGTTACAGCAGAGGAAGAAAAATGGAGGGATCCCTTTGACAAGAGTCACCAAGGGTTTTGTAGCTACAACGCTTGCCTATAGCTTTATTATTGTGATTATCTTTTGGATTTTGGAGCACAGAAATGGCAGGCGTGTATCAGAACGGCAAATACGACCACATCCTTCAACTCATGATTAGGAATGGCAAAGTAAGTAGTGCAATTAGATTATATGAACTCTAGTTTTCTAGAACTTGATCATGTTATTCGTAATCCGATTTAGCACCCTAATGAATTAATCCACTCATATTTGATCTCTTTACCAGTTGACAACTTTTCTAATATGTACAGATGTACTTTGAGTGTCCTACTAAGTTTCAATCATTCAAACAAGAATTTGGAAGCCTAAAACCCCATCAGTAGTGCCATAGTTTTAGTCAAGTTCCCGGAAGTAAATAAATCATTGCAGGAATGCATCCATGGTATCTCTCGAGGAGGATAGTCGTTTATGGATTGAGGATTCTTCTGGTGTTTTTATATGCAGTTCCTTTTTGACTTGCATTAGTGGACCGATTATCCATACATTTCCAGCTGTGAATTATTTGTGGAAGTCCAAAGCTCCTCTAAAGGTGCGTGCCTTTTGTTGGACTATGGTCTTGGAACGTATTAACACTAATGACATGAGGCAACGACGTAGATCAAGATCTTCATTTTCCCT
>ONZK01004481.1:0-12261 GCA_900322385.1 Pharnaceum exiguum | reverse complement strand
CCCCCCAACAAAATGAGGAAGAAAATAGAAAGCTAGGCAAACGTTTTTTCAGATGCTAGGATAGCTTCCAAGATGTCTTTGTTCTTATATCTATGGGAAAAAAAAAACAATATTGGATTCAACCTCTTGAAGCTAGTACTGTGTGATTGACGCACACATTAAGCGAGACACTTCTCCATGTTTGAGCTATGATCACAAGTTTTTCTCATCCTCTATCCAGAAGAAATTCTTTATCAATGCTCAATGTACCTGGTAATTCATATCTCTATAATTAGACAGTTGGCTTGAGTCTTAACCACCATATCAGATTTCTTGAAAATGAAATTTTGATCAATAATTTGTTTGGCTTTAGAAGTTAGACCTAGTACTCATGTATCTGTCAGTATCTGCACTCCCTAACAGGATGGATGACTTTTTTTTTGAGGGGGAATGGATGGAAGACTTTTGCAACAAGCATATTCCAAAACATAAAAAAATTAACAAAATGTAGTGAAAGGTATTCAAGAGCAAATTGCATATATAAATATGTCTGCACTTTCCGAGAAACTTCAAACATCCGAAGATTACACTAGAAAAAGATAACTTTAAAACATTTTGCCGCTTAAACAAGTTTGCCAAGCGACTACATTAATGACTTAATCTAGTTGACTATCCTCAAAGAGATTAGATATATAAATCATTGGTTGATGCTCCTTTTCTATTATAGAAGTGGGAGGGAATTTTGGTGAGCCTTGAGAGATTCCTCCACTACTGTTGAAGAAGAAGACTTTAATTTATTTTTGTTATTGCAAATGCAAAATAAATAGTCCCTGCAAATGGTTTACCAATTAGTCGTCTATTCATTCGTATTACTTGATTTCTTAAGACCTGTGACTTCTTATATTATCAAGTAGTACCTGCTTGAAAGTCAACACAGACAGTTAGCTCCCTTAAACATTACTTCGTAACTTTACTTTGTTATAAGATAGCACACTTGGTTCTAAGCACAAATGCAAGACTAGTCCGGTATTGAACTGAAAAAATGATCAAAGAGAGGGACTAAATAACTAGAGCTCACACACTTGATAGAATTAGAATGTTATGCATATTCAGCAAGACAGCAAGTAGCAGTTGAGCCCTTATCCGCTATTGGCTAGAAGATGAAGAGTGATTCATCGTTTTTTGTTTATGCTATGAGTTTTCACTTGATCATGGGTGTGATGGCACTGACCACACCAATGCTTGTGATGGGTCAAGTGAAGGGTGCTGCAAATCAGACAGGAACAGGAGCAGAACCACTTCGAATAGCAGTTCCTGTAACTTCATTTGACGAATTTGTGAAAGTATCTACTGATCCAGACACTGGGGAGATAAATGTGAGTGGCTTTGCTGTAGAAGTATTTAAGGCTGTGGTGAATACAGGCCTTCCCAAACCACTTGCCTTTAATTTTGTTCCTTTTATTACAACCAACGGTTCAATGAATGGCACCTTCGACGATATGCTCAAGGATGTCTTCTCCCAGGTTTCATTATTCTACCTTGCACTTACCTATTTTCTATTTTTGTTTACATTTATTTACTCAATCTTGCACTTTTATTGCTCTAATTGCCATACCACCTGATATGCAGGAATTTGATGGGGCAGTGAGTGTCTCAATAGTATATTACAGGACAGAATGGGTTGATTTCACAATACCTTACTTGGAAACAGGAATCTCCATGCTGGTTCCGTTACAGCAGAGGAAGAAAAATGGAGGTATCCCTTTGACAAGAGTCACCAAGGGATTTGTCGCTACAACGCTTGCCTATAGCTTTATTATTGTGATTTTCTTTTGGATTTTGGAGCACAGAAATGGCAGGCGTGTATCAGAACGGCAAATACGACCACAGCCTTCAACTCATGATGAGGAATGGCAAAGTAAGTAGTGCAATTAGATTATATGAACACTAGTTTTCTAGAACGTGATCATGTTATTTGTAATCCGATCTAGCACCCTAATGAGCTAATCTACTCATATTTGATCTCTTGACCAGTTGACAACTTTCCTAATATGTACAGATGTACTTTGAGTGTCCTACTAAGTAGTGTGCGGGAAGAGACCTAAATGTCTATTGCAGTCAAATACCTTTTCACTTTTTTTTTCTTCTCAGTTTGAGTTTTTTTGCCTGGCGATTGGTCCTACTGAATCGTTACTTAATTAATGTGGGCAGGAGAAATCAGAGAAGCAATAATAAATTCGAGGCTGGTAATGGTGTTATTATTCACGTTGTTGCTCGTATTCATAGCTTGCTTCACAGCCAGCCAGGCTTCCTCAGGGCGTGCATCAGAACGTCAAAGTCCCCCAAGGATAAATCTGAACAAGCTGATTAGGACTCAGGCTAAGGTAGGCTGTCAGAAAGGGTCCTTTATCAAAAATCTACTCATTCAGCAAGGTCTTTTGGAGTCTCAGTTAGTAGCATACGAATCGGAACAAGAAATGCTTGACCTATTGGCCAACGGAGGTGTTTCTGCTATTGTTGAGCTCACTCCAAAATTAAAGCTTCTCCAAGGTCAAAACTGTGATGCTTTTGGCATCGTCCCCACATTCAATCTTCATGCTGCTGGATACGGCTTTGTAAGTTTTTTGGACAATGTGTTTTCTCTATAAGTTGAATTCTTGTTTATATTACTTCATGTTTGTCAGTTATTTCCTTATCCCTTTTGATAGAATGCGCTATATAATTCTTGTGGCATGTGTGTAGGCCTTTCAGAGACAGTCTCCTCTAATACGAGATTTCTCAAATGGGATCTTAAAACTTATATCCAATGGACAGTTGGGAAGGATTCAAGACAGGACAATTGGGAGTTTTGACCTCTGTCAAGATGATCCAGGAACTTCCAACAGTCAGATTCTTGATGGCGATACGTTATGGATATTGGTTGCAGGAGCCATTGGAGTTCTACTTCTGACAATCATTATGTTTTTGCTGCATTGGGGTATGTCAAGCAATGCAATGAATAGAAAAGCCTTCGCCTACCCTTGCTGTCTACTACCATGTTGCTGATATTTGAACGCTTGACTTTTGCATCACATGAATCAAGCAGTTCATCGCACCACTGGCAAACAACAATTAATTGTGATCTTTGCTGATGTCTCTGTATGATAGTGTTGGTACTTTGACATACTGCTGATTGGAGATGGATTTCTAAGGGAAGGGACATCTGGAAATTGCCACTAGAATAAGCACGCTATAAAAAAAAAAACCCTGGTTAGTATGTTTCATTTTAGAAGTCACACTGTCGTAGCCTTCGTAGGTCAAATACAGATTCAAATGTGTAAATTTGAATTACAGGATGTGTTCCTTTGGGTTTGTAGTACAAAGATGGCGTGGTCATTAGGATTGATAATCCCAGGCAGTCTACATGTATGTGATTGGAGCAGTCTTGCCCCTTCATTAAGTGAGATGAGTCTTTGATATCAAAGAAAAAAGAAGTGAGATGAGTCTAGAGCACCACGATAGCTACTTTTCAATGCATTCTATTTGATGAATCCACAAGTCATCTTCTTTTACGCTTTTCACAAGCCTAACTGACATTATTTCTCAGTTTGCTATCTTGTTCCTCACTAAACATGTCACTTCATTTTAAAGTTTTTATTTTGTACATCGTTACCGTATGAAACATCCGCAAATGTCTGTTTTTCTACCTTTTGTGGACATCATCTTCTGTTCCCGAACCGAAAAGTTTTTGTTCTCCCTTGTATATACCAATGCTGCCGGTGCTGAGAACAACATCCTATTTCAGACTTTGCCTCCTCTTTCTTGTTTCTCTAGTTTCTTGATCAGCTGATTTATTGATTCAAGAGACTGAAGAAACGAGACTATGACTCTCTGTTACCTCTCTAACCCCCTCCCACCCTTCACATACACACACACACACACACACACGGGAACAAAATGGAGAAGAAAATAGAAAGCTAGGCAAATGGTTATTCAGATGCTAGGATAGCTTCCAAGATGTCTTTGTTCTTATGTCTGTGGAAAAAAAAAAATTGGGTTCAACCTCTTCAAGCTAGTACTCGATCTTCTCCATGTTTCAGCAATGATACAAGTTTTTCTCATCCTCTATCTAGAAGAAATTCTTTATCAATGGTCAATGTACCTGGTAATTCATATCCCTATAATTAGACAGTTGGCTTGAGTCTTAACCACCTTATCAGATTTCTTGAAATGATAATTTTGATCAATATTTTGTTTGGCCTTAGAAGTTAGAACGAGTACTCATGTATCTCTCAGTATCTGTCAGTATGGAAGACTTTCGCCACAAGCATATTCCAAAACATAAAAAAATTAACAAAATGTAGTGAAAGGTATTCAAGAGCAAATTGCCTATATAAATATGTCTGCACTTTTCCGAGAAACTACAAACATCCGAAGAAATACACTAGAAAAAGATTACTTCCAAACATTTTGCAAGCGACTACTTTAATGACTTAATCTTGTTGACTACCCTCAAAGAGATAAAAGTATAAATCATTGGTTGATTCTCCTTTTCTATTATGATAGAAGTGGGAGGCAATTTTGGTGAGCATTGAGAGGGTCTTCCACTACTGTTGAAGAAGAAGACTTCATTTGGTTTTTGTTATTGCAAATGCTAAATAAATAGTCCCTGCAAATGGTTTACCAATTAGTCTATTCATTCGTATTGCTTGATTAATTAAGACTTGTGACTTCTTATATTATTAAGTAGCAGTTGCCTGCCTGAAAGTAAACACAAAAACATGATTCATGAGGATTCAGGACGGCAGAGACACAGAAGAGTCATGGACAGTTTCTCCCTTCGACATTACTCCTTAGCTTTACATTGTTATAAAATAGCACACTTGGTAACTTGGTTCCTAGTACTGATGCAAGACTAGTCCGTTATTGAACTGTAAACGATCAAAGCGAGGAGGGGACCAAGTGACTAGATCCCACACTCTTTTTAGTTGTTTTAAATATAAGTAAAAGCTATGCATATTCAGGTAGACAGTAAGTAGCATTTGAGCGCTTATCCACTGCAAAAAAGAAGATGAAGAGTGATTTATCTTTTTGCATTTATGTTATTTGTTTTCCCTTGATCATAAGTGTGATGGCACTGACCACACCAATGCTTGTGATGGGTCAAGTGACGGGTGCTGCAAATCAGACAGAAACAGGAGCAAAACCACTTCGAATAGCAGTTCCTGTAACTTCATTTGACGAATTTGTGAAAGTATCTATTGATCCAAACACTGGGGAGAGAAATGTGAGTGGTTTTGCTGTAGAAGTATTTAAGGCTGTGGTGAATACAGGCCTCCCCAAACCAGTTGCCTTTGATTTTGTTCCTTTTATTACGACCAATGGTTCAATGAATGGCACCTACGACGATATGCTTAACGAAGTCTTCTCACAGGTTTAACTATTCTACCTTGCACTTACATATTTACTATTTTTATTACCTTTACTCAATCTTGTATTTTTATTGCTCTAATAATCGTCATACTACCCGACATGCAGAAATTTGATGGGGCAGTGAGTGTCTCAATAGTATCTTACAGGTTAGACTGGGTTGATTTCACAACACCTTACTTGGAAACAGGAATCTCCATGCTGGTTCCGTTACAGCAGAGGAAGAAGAATGGAGGGATTCAGATTCCTTTGACAAGAGTCACCAAGGGATTTGTAGCTACAACGCTTGCCTATAGCTTTATTATTGTAATGTTCTTTTGGATTTTGGAGCACAGAAATGACAAGCATGTATCAGAACGGCAAATACGACCACAGCCTGAGGAATGGCAAAGTAAGCAATGCTATTAGATCATATAAACGCTAGTTTTGTAGAACGTGATCGTGTCTTTCATAATTCGATCTAGCACGCTAATGAGCTGATCTACTCATATTTGATCTCTTTACCAGTTGACAACTGAGTTGTTTCTTAATTAATGTGGGCAGGAGAAATCAGAGAAGCAATAATAAATTCGAGGCTGGTAATGGTGCTATTATTCATGTTGTTGCTCGTATTCTTAGCTTGCTTCACAGCCAGCCAGATTTCCTCAGGGATTGCACGTCAGAGTCCCCCGAAGATAAACTTAAACCAGCTGATTACAAATCATGCTAAGGTAGGCTTTCAGAAAGGGTCCTTTATCGAGAACCTGCTCACTCAGAAAGGTCTTTTGGACTCTCAGTTAGTAGCATACGAATCGAAACAAGAAATGCTTGACCTATTGGCCAACGGAGGTGTTTCTGCTATTGTTGAGCTCACTCCAAAATTAAAGCTTCTCCAAGGTCAAAATTGTGATGCTTTTGGCATCGTTCCCACATTCAATCTTCATGCTGCTGGATATGGCTTTGTAAGTTTTTTTGACAATCTATTTTCTCTCAAGTTGGATTCTTGTATATATTACTTCATGTTTGACCGCTTATTTCGTTATCACTTATGATAGAATACGTTACATAATTCATGTGGCCTGTGTGTAGGCCTTTCAGAGACGGTCTCCTCTAGTACGAGATTTCTCAAATGGGATCATAAAACTAATATCCAATGGACAGTTGGGAAAGATTCAAGACAGGACAATTGGTAGTTTTGACCTCTGTCAAGATGATCCAGGAACTTCCAACAATCCGTTTCTTGATGGCGATACGTTATGGATATTGGTTGCAGGAGCCATTGGAGTTCTACTTCTGACGATCATTATGTTCTTGGTACATTGGGGTATGTCAAGGCAGTCAAGCAATGCAAGGAATAGAAAAGCCATCGCCTACCCTTGCCGTCTACTACCGTTTTGCTGATAATTGAACTGTGTTTATATGAAGTTGATGTGATCACCATTGCATCTGAATCAAGTAGTTCATCGCACCACTGGCAAACAAATACTATACCTATATGTACTAGTACTACCTTATTTGCAACATTGTAATTGGTGATATATATTGGATTAATTATTTCATCTTTTCAATGTTTATTGTATAACAATCATCGTCCAGGCAAAACTGTTGTCTCTGTATTCTGTACGGTTACCTTCTATTTATTTTGATGAATCTCTAGTCTCATGTTTAAAACGGGTTCACACAATTATTTTTTTTCATAATTTCATGTCTATTACTTGTCACAAATGCTTATAATATGGGGGCTGCTAAGTGCAACCTTATTGGTACAATTTCGGTACAACTCTTCACAATTTTCAATATAACATATTGTGAATAATTTAAAAATATTAGCGAAACATATTGGCTGCGTTTGGGGTTGAGGTTGAAGTGCTTTCAAAGTGCTTTCGGCAGCACTTTTATTTTTTTTGAGGTGTTCGGCATTTTTTTCAAAAGTGCTTTGAGTGAAAGCAGTTTCCAAATTTAGGATGTGAAAACTGTTTTTTCACCTCACCTCTTCCCTAGCTGTAGGTGAAAGCACTTTCAGTTACAGTTGCAGCACCTCACAGCTACAACACTTGCCACAACACAGCACTTGACAGCAACCCCAAACTCAGCCATTGTATTTTTTTTAAATAAAAATCAGGGTGTCACCAATCACAACAGCTATGCATTTAATGTCATAATGATAAGGTTTGTAAGTAGAGGTATTGGTACAACTAGTCATAAAACCCACTTTATAACTCTTTTGAAAGTCAAAACTATCATTAAGGTTGCCCTAAGTGTAACCTCTTAGTTTAGGCTAACCAGGTGCATGGGTACACCTGCCTAGGTGGCACTTCATTAAAAGTAAAAAGGAAAAAAATGAGTGGCTAAAAGTTAAGCGATGGTTCGGAGACATTAATCATATAAAATATCTCATTAGTCATATACCTACTAGTCATTAGTTATATAAAAATACCTATTAGTCATATAAAAGTACCTACTAGTCATCCATGTTAATTTTTTTAAAAAATGATGACGTGGCACCCGGTGTACAGGGTACACCGGGTGGACTGTAGACTTGCTGAACTTTGATACAGGCAAAGACATTTCCCATAATTGTCAAGTCAAGTTTTCTCCTATCTATGGTGGATTGGGTAGTTGCACTAATTCTTGTTCGTCAGCTTCTGATAGTAACTTGAACTTTATAATCTTGATAAGAGATGTAACAGGGTTGGTTTGCTTGGATGTACATTGATCAGAGTCAACCATGCTTGCACCCTTGAAAGAATTTGCACATGTTGATCCTGTTTCACACCTTAAAGGCTCCTTTTCTGCAGGTAATCACATATGAGAACAGTAGGTAACATGTTAGCAGTGGCAGCGGCAGCAACATGAACAATAGACCCAAAACAGACAAGGATGAGACGACTCACCCTTTTCTGAAAAGATTAAGCATGTGCCAATTGTTTCTTCGTATTCTCCTATCTGGAAATGGCAAAGAAGCCGTAAGCCAAACCGATACAGGAACTCACTTGGCACTTCATAGCTAAGGACCGCTAAACTATGTTACTGTCAGCTACTATTGTACACCAGAGAGTAATTTAACTCTGTTAGGCAATGTTCTGTTAGACAATAGCTTCTACAATAGTAGCAAACAAAACAAAACCACTAAAACATATGTTGCTATTTAGCTGCCAGCCAGCTTTTACTACCTCAATACAGTGGGTGCCAATTCATTCTCCATCTCCAGGTATGTTCAGTGCCAGATCCATAGCCAACTGCACCAAATTGTGACAGCCGGGGAGAGGGTTGGGAGGGTTGGGGAAGGGAGGGGGTGGGTGGGGGGGGGGAAGGGAATAAGAACTCCACCCAAGAAGATAAAATTTGTTCGAGAACTGAAATAGGGGCCAACAATCTCTGACCAGCTGAGAATGTCACACATCAAACGAGAAGCACATGACAAAACACTTATTGTTGAAAATGATAGTTAATTGCTCACTTAAGTTCTCATTATTGCACAATAAGTGGCAGTTTTATGTCATAGTATATTCTTATTCTTATTAGAGAATAAGGACTTAATAGAGTAGAAGATCTAAAGTTACACTCTAGGAGTATAAATACCCATATACCCATGCTGTAAATCATATCAATCAAATGGGAGAAATATATTCTCAAAACACATCTTCTTCTTTCTTCCTCTACAGATTCCTAATCATACTTTCTCCATAAAACCAACACTTACCAGTTTTAACTTGTCCCCTATCGTCAGTACTGGATTGAGCGTATCCAGGCCCTGCATATAATTTCTAACGGTTAACAACTAAGACCACAAAGTTAAAAGAAAAAAAAAAACCTTGTTAATAAAGGAAGAACATATTCTAAGATCTTTGTTTTAAATGGATGAAAAAGCACAAATGGGAACCATTTTAATGTGTCCTACTTATTGGAGTTCCATGGTAAATTAAAAAAAAAAAAACACTTGATCAGTCTCTTAGCAAAGGAAATCTAAGCAGGTTAGATGCACAATCAAGCTTATTTGTAAAGTCTATGTTCCTCATACAAGAGCATATACAGAAGCTTTGCTATTATAACATTGTTTTGTGCTCCAAATAGAGAAATAGCAAGCATATAACTACTAGCAAGGCGTACACAACTAGGTTCGATATAATTGCAACTATTTAACAAGAGTACTAGGCGAAATTTTATCGACAGAACTCATCGTCTGAATCAATGATTATTCATAAAAATATACGATTTTATACATAGATATCCAGCTACCACTTACCAGGAAAAAAATAGTTACTGAAACATACAAATAGAAGCTGTTGCGCCTCCTAATATATTTTGACAACCCAAACATACCTTCATTCAACTATGATAAGGGTTTGCTCATAATCAGAAGTTCAGAACTGAGCCAAGGTTATAGTGTCACACTAATTTGTAAACCTTGTAACTGAGATGAATATTGGTTAAGTGGAAATGGAATGTTATTTCAACTTACAGAAAGGACATATGGCTCATCGGGAAGAATGTCAAGTTGGCCACAGACAGCATCCAGATCAAGCAACACATATTCTTCTTCCTCGTTGCAGTCAATGGAGGTCTCATTTGTTTCCATAGTCTGTCATATTGACAAAAAACAATATAATAAGTAAACATGTTCGATGCATCAATATGTGATATATGTCACGGCAAGACTCACAGATATGAATATTCAACTAGCTATAATTAGTGCCACAGAAACTGGCAATTAGTTTCCATGCTTCCTGACAGTGATACACATATACTTAGTGTACACTATCCAAACATACGACAATACGACAAGTTTTTTTTGGTTGCTCTTGCTCTTGCTATTTGCTCAACATTCACAAGTATCAACATATTAGATTTTATTTACAACATATAAATCTAATAAAAATTTCAATATATCAATATCTCAACTGCAATATCTCAACTTGTATAAACTATACAAGAACTCAACATATCAAATCTCAAACTTTTATCCAAATAGTAGTTAAACTACTCCTGTAAACGACAATATATAAACTCAAATTTCATATATAATAAACTTAAATCATACAAAGATTTTGAAGAAAGTAATATCTCAAATAATGCTTCAATTTAAAAAAAATCCAAACTCGTCTAAAAAAAATCCAAACTCGTCTTTTTTCCTCCCTTTTTCTTGATAGCAACTCTTAGTTGTGTAATATATCAAAACCATAGAATCCTCAAATATGTTTGTGATATTTCCACCATACTTGATAAAAACCATAAATCTCTAGAGGAATACTTTCTAAAAACCATAAACCTTGAAACGAAGAATTACTAACTCTAAGCAAATCCCATATTTCTAGTAAACGATACTCAACGACAATGTATAAACCATCAAAAGAAAACTCTCTAACTTTTGACCATCTCCTTCTTACTTCAATAAGCTGATAATTATTATCGAAGTCCCAAACGAACTTTATTACATCTCAATATACCTACTTAGACAAGTTGCCAACTTTTGCCACATTCAGATCAACTAAAACCAATTATGTAGCCCCAAACAAATTTAACAATATCATAACTATCAAACAATCCACAAATTTACCAGCGATAGCGCATGCCCTTTGGTCATCCCGGTTTCTACGCACATATTCCCAAAATCATATTTTTCTACTACGAGTATCTTTAAACCAAGTATGGAATCCCTATACCATTATATCTCACTAATGAACATAATCCCTCCAACGATCAAATACTCCACAAGAAAATTCACACAAATAAACCAAGCAAAACCTCGTAAGTCAAATATCTCAAACTTCAGCTCCACTCATTCACTCTTCAATAGTAACCAATCTAACCATCATACAAAATTTACGAGTAACAAACAATCTCCAATCTTTAAAAAAAAATAAAGCTCCATGTCAATAATACTCGATAACTAAAGACAATGTTTTAAAGATTTCAAGGCTCCTAGATATATCAAACTGATCCTACACCGAGAGCAAATCATCAACAACCTCAATACAAGTCATGAATAAGTATAATAACTCTGTTTCCTATTCTTATTCATCTTTTTAAAATCTAGGTGGAACCCAACTGATACCACTTTGTAACACCCTCATTCTCCAAACCCACAAAAGGCAAATAGATATGGGAGTAGTATTAAAATCTCGTCAAAACAAGGCCAATATATGAAAAACGAATAAAAAAACTTGATAAATATGGAAGAGGGGGAGAGAAGAGATTTACAGAAATGGTGTGTGGCGGGCTTCGTCGCGAGCAGTTGCTGGTGCTAGCCGGTGTCGTTGTTGTCTTTTGTGAGAAAGCAAAGCAGGGGGGGTTTTCGTTTTATGGGGAGAGAGTGTCAGGAAGAGTGGGAAGGAAAGAATGCAAGAAGAAAAAGGGAAGAAAAATAAACCGAAAGCCTCAACAGACAAAACACAAAAAAAAAAAACTCTAAAAAAAAAACTCTAAACAAGTTACTGAAAAAAAAAAACTGAATTTAACTCAACATTTATTAGTCACCTATTTTAGGTCAAAAAACATTTGTGTGCATCGGTCTCACACTAACCTTAGTGTGAGACTGGTTTTGCCCCCATAACACCCTTACTCTTAATCCAACAAAACAAAACAAACAAACTCCACTCTCTCTCCCCCGACCTCACCCCCTTCCTCCCCATTTCTCCTTCAACCATTACCCATACCCAACAAAAACAAAAACTCCATTCTCTCTCCCCGACCTCACCCTCCTCCTCCCCATTTCTCATTTCTCTCTCCCCGACCTCCTTCCTCCCTTCGTTCTCAACTTACGCACTCCACTCTCTTTCCCCGACCTCACCTTTCGTCAGGCGCGTGTGGCTCCACCGCCGGCTTCCACTCGTCTCCGACCACATGGAAAGACTCGCCGCCTCCCTCCCCTCGCCTGGCATGCACGGATCTGAG
>ONZK01004478.1:8055-34603 GCA_900322385.1 Pharnaceum exiguum | reverse complement strand
ACATCGAGGTACGTTTTCAAATTAGACATTTTCAATTACAATATTTAATATTCACATGCAAAAATCACAAAAATTCCCGCCTAAATATTTTAGTGCTGGGAATATTACACTTAATTACAAATTGCACTCTTTGTAATAGTCAAAGCATATTCCGAGGCAAGCAAGCCTAGGAATATTTTAGATTGAGCACAATACTCACAAATTGCACAATCAAAGGCGAGTCAGCCTTTATATAGGCTTTTGGTGACAGATGAGATCCTTTAAAGGATCTTTACTAACAGAGGAAAATCTTCAATGAAAAATACCTAGCTAATTAAACATTATTCTGAGATCCTAATGAAATAAAGATCTAGGAAACTAAGGAAACAATAAAAGAAACACATCTAGTTTATTCTTGCCGTCTTGTTCTCCACTCTTGATCTTCTAGACTAGCCAATAAAGACATCCATATCAAATTCCTCTCTTGGAATTTGATGTCTTTATTGTTTTTCTGTGACAGGGCCAGCAGCGAAGACATGGTTTTGGTTGACATGCATCTAAGACCTGGAGAACCATGGGAATACTGCCCAAGAGAAACACTGCGGAGAGTTGCTAAAGTTTTAAAAGATGAATTTCACTTGGTATGGTTTTATTTAATGCTTACTTGAAACAGGTCTAAGGCTTCCTTTTCAATATTTTCTGATCCATCTGCATTATATCTATAGGAGTTGAATGCAGGATTTGAAAATGAGTTCTATCTCTTAAAACCTATAACGAGGTAATTGCCGCAAGTCTTCATTTTCTTCTTGCCATATCCATTTGAGTTTAGTAATCTTGATTGTGAGACCCTTGTGTAGGGAAGGAAAAGAAGAATGGGCCCCATTTGATTCAGGACCGTACTGTTCTACCTCATCATTTGATGCTGCTGCTCCTATTCTACAAGAAATCTTTTCAACACTTCAGTTCTTGGATATCAATTTGGAGCAGGTATCGTGAACTGAATGCAAATATCATTTCCAGTCTTTGAAGTCTTCATTTTAATTTGCAACCATTTTATGAGTGCAGCAATTAAGAGATAGGACTTCCAATTAATGCAGCAAATGGTGATGGAAATGTCAAAATAAAATAAAATAAACAGAGTTTAGCTTTATCTTTCTTTTTCTTCGTCTTTTATCTTTCTTTTTTTGTAGGTGGGGGTGGGGGGGGGGAGGGTCTGACTAAGATGTCTACTAAAGAGTGAGAAACTGAAAATATGTCATGTGGATCCTTCATTGAGTATATAATATGAAAATCGTTGTTTGGATAGTGGCATAATTATTATATAGGATTGCTTGTTCTGGTATCAGACTTTGCGTCAAGCTGTCAGATGTTATAACTCAAGAGTTGACTTTTTCTCCCTTGCAGATAGAGTTAAATAATTCACCATTGATTATGGGGATTGCTCAATGTAGTGTGCCCATTTCTCAATGTAGTGTAGCATTTCCATTACTTATGTACCCTGTAGTTAAAAAAAAGACAACTCTCAAAATTTACTTTACTCAAACCTTTGAATTACACACTCTACCGCTATAGCATATATGAGAAAGTTTGTGCTAACACCCCAACACACTCTACGAGTGGTGATTGGTATATTGTTTCGCAGGGTAAAACTTATTCAAGTACATATTAGACAATATCAATGAAAGATTGATGATTAGACAAAAAATATCAATAAGAAAAAATTGTACATTGCACACTACTAGACCTAACAAGAATTTTTTTTACATTTTAAGGATGCTTCTCGCTGGAAAGAAGCCTCCGCCGCTGACCAGGCCCTCCCTTGCCCTCAGTTTTTTGGGCCTACCCAGAAGACGCCGGAGACCTCAAGAACCGGGCTGTCAAAATCAAATAAAGGAGAGGGAGAGAGTATGGTATGGAAATATGTGAGAATGAGGGATCGAGCTGACCCATCTCGGTCGAGACACCTGACGCGGCGACAAGGGGGGTCCGATTTAAATTGGGTAGGGTGGTAACCCATTGAGGAGGTCGCGATAGGCCGCGGAGGAGGGGAGGGGGTTGTGAGAGACTGGTTCTTCTAACTTGGTAAATGAAGGGAAGGGGAATCTTTTTTTTTTTGAGGTCGGGGAGGGGGTAGTTTTTTTTGGTGGTTGGGGAAGAGGGCATGATGATGTATCTGGAAAGGGAGGAGAGGAAAGGAGAAAGGGGAAGGAGATGAAGAAATGAAAGAAGAAGGGCAAATAAGCAGGGTATAAACGGAAATTGTGAAAAATTTACACTACATTAAGAAGTATAGTTGATTATTTGGGTTGGAATTGGACTAATCTATAGTTTATTATGTTAGAGTAGTCAAAAGGTTAATCGGAGCAATATATTTGTTTTGTTTGTTGTGGTGTTACTAGTCTGTTTTCTAATAAGTTACTCAGTTTCATATTGAAAATATTATTGTAACCACATTCATTAAATTTCAATTGATTCAGTTTCAATAAACAAGACGTTCTCTTATTCTTGATTATTATTGGTTAGGATGTTTCTTTCCTGTCTTTTAAGACTTCTAGGTGATGTATGTAGGTTATCCATTCATATGTTTGGAGCAGATGTCATGATTGATGGTTAATAAGAATCAATTCAGACTTTTCATATTACTCTTGTCGTAGCTTCTTTGTTGCCCTGTCTCCCTCTATCGATTCCTGTTTACCTCCCTTTTTCCCTCTCTGACCCTAATATCCATTATTCCAGTCATAAACCCTGTACTTTTTTCAGGTTCCCCTTCCCTCTCTACATTATATAGCTCCATAGGATAAAATAATGCTTAGTTATACACATGGTATTCCAAACTACTCAAGGAACTGAAAATTTTGGTTTGGGTCCAAGTAACATATGCTATGATTCCTTTAAATAATCACCCTTCAATTTGTTCCTTCTAAGTACTGTCTGGCTATATGCTACTCTGCAGTATTGTTATGTGTTTTACTAGCTTTGCCAAATAATAGCTTACATCTTCATTCTTCAGTCACGATATGAGTCCAACTATTTTATTCTCTCAAGTAAATGACATTTATTGACCTGAAGCACAACAAATCTTTCTTGTCTGCAATAGTCCAAAGGTGCTACTCTTTTTTGGTCTGCTCTCCTTTTTTTTTGCTTTGGTTCGCGGGCACTAAATACATGACTTACATGATCACAAACTCACATTCATAAAGGTCATGGATAGCCGGCTGTTTATTTCGTTTCCACCAACTGTCCGTGGCAGGGGGTTCACCTGCCTCACTGGGTGATTATAGTGTTTTTGATGTAAAACAAAGGGAAGGGAAGAGTAAAGAAAAGGAGTAAAGGGAAGAACAGAGAAGAGAAAGGGGAACAAAGCATTTAAGGGAAATGAGAGGATAAAGTAAGGGAAAAAGGTTGCAGAAAAACACTTCAAACGTGTTTTATTATTATCAAATCACCAATCTCATTATGTATAAACACTGTTTCCTAGCCTCAATATCTAGCCTATAAGTCTTAAAGAACAGGAAATAAACTACCTAAAGTGCTGCTAATAGGATTATCTCTATGGTACGTATTATAGACCTTCTTTGATTTTCTATCTTATTTTAGGACCAACCACAAAAAAAGCCAACGCCCAATATTTAATCATCTAGTTACAAAAGAGGGTGTATGGTAAAAGGTACACCCGGTTGTACAATATAATTTGAACCTCGGAAATAGTAAATAACTACCAAAATACATCATCTTTCCAAACATATGAATATAATCTAGATTCTTGTGGTTCTGTCTTTATATTCCATTCCCCGATGCAACTCGAAGACTGACTTCCCTTCCAAGTAGTTAGTACTGTAGTGAAGTCTTCTCCTGAGTCTAGCAGGGAGCTTATCCGGGAATATCTTGATTGGTCAACAACTAGCTCCTACTCCTATTCGTTTAGTCAATCTGGGCTTTCCCTTCGGGGATGTAGCATAGTTCCCCTAACCATCCAATAATGGTAATTAACTTCATCAAATTGGCTTATATAATCTAAAATGACCTGGTAACGATGTTGCTCGGTCTTCGGGCTTCATCGAGCGTAAGGGCACCACGCATAGGTACTTTTGAATGAATCTTAAGTCGCGGTCATTGAACTATACGTGGAGGCTGTGTTCGAATACTTCCGTTTTACTTCATCATGGAACAACCCTGGTCATCTACTCCTGTCTTTCTGGTTTTTGACACCACAGTTATATGCCTGACATTGCTTGAGCTCTGTGTTTACTGTAATGTTGTAGATACATGCAGAAGCTGGGAAAGGCCAGTATGAATTAGCACTTGGTCATAATGTTTGCACTCTTACTGCTGATAACTTGGTTTACACCCGTGAAGCAATCAGAGCTGTGGCAAGAAAGCACGGTCTTCTAGCTACTCTTGCGCCAAAGTATGTATTTTCTTTCGAGCAGAAAACTTAGGGTTAGAAACTTCTGATGCCTATATTTGGATTTAATTTGAAGTTTGCTCATTCCAATGTTTTCTTTTTTCATTGCCTTTGGAGTAACCTTTTCTAATTTACCATCTGGATTTAGAAGTTATAACTTGATTAAACCCTATGTGATTTGAAAGATGAAAGCTAAAATAAAAAGTACTAAACATTGCATCTTTATGGTCATTTGAAAAAAATGAAAATGGGAATGTTTTATAAATTGCATTTTATAACTGTGTTTCACTTAAATTTTCAAATATAAACAAATGTGTTCTGACTCTTGGGTTATTCGCTATCTCAACATTCAATAATCTGCCTTTCTAGGATCAAAATTGTACATTTTGTTGACCTCGTAAATATCCTAACTTCTATTGTTCTAAAACTAAATTCCATAATTTACCCTTATCATTCACCCTCTCAAAAATTTGGCCCATTTTCCCTCTTTGCCAATATTCTCTTATTACTATAGATGTTGATGAATTACAGAAACAAATGGAAATAAACATTCTTCCATCGAGGTTTAACTTATTTTACTTGATTTTGGTACAAAATGTACAAAGCCAAATTACTAAAGAGAGAGTAATAGCTCCCGGAAAATGAAGATAATATATATATACCCCAAATGAATCAAACTCTAAAGGCTTAGCAAATTCCTATCAAATAAGAGTCATTAGAGGTTGCAAGTTTCGATCCCGAATTTATTACCCAAGAACTTGCACAACAGATAGCAACATCAATAACAACTAAATAGTTTCAAACCCAAAATCATTTGGGGTTGCAGACAAAATGAGATTCGAGCCACACCCGCATACACACACCACAAACATACACAAATGCAAACACCAAATCAAACGAGATCCTTGACTCTCGATCTCCTACTATCACCAACTTTACTTACCCTAGCCAATTCAGGTCATATCCAACTTGACCACCCAAGGCTTCCCTCTACCTCTCACTAACTTATTACTCGTCCACCCTTTCATACTTTCACCTCCTCACATGTGGGAATACAAGTGTGCTGACAACATTTACAAAAAAAAAAAGGCTCCTATAGAATGCTTTTGAAAACATAAAACTTGATTTTTATACCGAACTGTTAGACTAAAATTGGCATGATAGCTTGCATGCCTAATGAGAAGAAAAAAATGCGTCAATTAGCAATAATGGTGAATCGGAAAATACAAAAAACAAAAATAAACCTTTTTAAGAAGTTGTTCAGTGAAATCTCTCATGTCATTTGATCATTTGCGTAAGAATTAATTTTCTCACAGCATAGACCTCGCTTGCGCTTAGATTTTCTTTGCTTTTAATCCTTCACAATCAAACCAAAAAGAGAAAGAATGAAATAAAGATAATATTGTAGAGGGGTGCTGTTGTATGAGATTTATTGACTGGCTCCGTAATTTATGGGAGTTGCTCAATGTAGTGTAATTTTTATAAAAACTTAAATAACTTACCCCCATAATAAAAAAAGGCAGTTGCCTGTAACACTAAGCGAAAATTCTATCGTTTGCGGATGAACTGATGAACACCGTACCGTACACAGATGATTAATTATGAGAAATTAAAAATAAACACTATTATGATTTAGAACTTTTAACTTAAATGGACATGTCTGAATGGCACACCGGTGGAAGGCACCCACTCCCGTCCAGCAATGAAGGATTTAATGGTGGCTTTGACCCAGGGCTGAATTTACCGTACTCAGCATGGAACATGTATCGATTTATCTAAAAGCCCATTACATTACCATGTCATACAAAAAAGGAAAAAAAGAAAATGAAACTTATTACCATGCAACCCAACAAGCCTAGTGCGTCAATCAAGCCACCCAAATATGATTTTTGACAAATGACAATAGTTCTAATATATTGTTGCCAAGGGTAGTTAGTGGTGATTGATTTAGTAAAGGAGAGAGAGTATTCAGCCATGATCCTTGATTTTTTGGAAGGGGGAAATGATAGCTATTTGTCATGGTACTGTGAGGCCTTTTTCTTTTCTTTTTTCCCCAGCAAGTTCTTCTCTTGTACTATTAGTCGTATTGGGATTGTGAGTGGCCGATGATGATTATGCGTGATGGGGGGAGATATCGGATTGGTGTAAAATAAGAATGGGGGAGAGAGGAGAGAGGGAGAAAGGGAAATTTAAATGGAAAAATTAGAAGGTTAATAATGTAAATTTGTCTAAAATTTACACTACATTGAGAAATGGTCACACTGCGTTGGGAAGTTAGGGTAACTTATTATATTTCTTTTTATATTTTAGTGCCTTCTTACAAAAAACTATCTTTTACTTGTACATTTACTTTTACCCTTCATATTGTAGGTATAGGCTTGATGACATTGGATCTGGATCCCATGTTCATTTAAGTTTGTCACAAATGGAAATAATGTTTTCATGGGATCGGCTAGATCCATCCACGGAATGTCAAAGGTGGGTGAGGAGTTCATGGCCGGAGTTCTGTTTCATCTTCCTGCAATTTTGGCATTCACTGCTCCTGTTCCAAATAGGTAATACAATTTTCTAGAAGCAATAGTTGTTCTTCTAGTTGCTAGCATATGGTTCCCTAACTCCTATCTTTTGAGGCTGAGCTGGAAGTATTTACTTCATAATCACAATTGTTGAACTCCAGTGTTCATAAATGCGCTCATCCTCATGGGTGATGACCTTTGGAGGATCCTTGATGAGCAACATATAGTTGGACTTGTTGGCTGCTGCTTTCTTATTTGATTTGTGAATGAGCTTGTGTTGGTTACCTCATGTAGCCGTTGGGGCTTTTTTTAATGCTGCATTCATCTCTCACTGCTAGTCAAGTCATTCATTGATCACAACAAAAAAAATAGAATATTCAGCAACCAATATAGCTGGTCAACAGCCTACCTTTTAAATATAAATTATGACTTCCAGAAGCTTATGAATTCCTTGTACAATTCCTCATCCCAGTTACAAGTTTGTGTAAAACAATGAACATGAACTATCACTGTCTAAAACTTAAAGTTACTACTTGTCGTTTGTATTTGCTACTTATCCCCAATGATTCAAGCATATGTGACATGATAGCAGCTCAGAAATCACTAACATTTGTGTCTGGACATTTTTCATTGATAGTTATGATCGTATACAACCAGATACGTGGAGTGGAGCATATAAGTGCTGGGGAAAAGAGAACAGAGAAGCTCCTTTGAGAACTGCCTGTCCACCTAGAATTGCAGATGGTCTGGTGAGCAATTTTGAAATTAAGTCTTTTGATGGATGTGCAAATCCCCATTTGGGTTTAGCTTCAATTATTGCGGCTGGAATCGATGGCTTAAGGAAGCATCTTATTATGCCTCATCCTGTTGGTAAGACTGTCATTTTATTGGCCCTTTTGATGATTCATTCTGACATATAAGAGTATGTCAAAATTGTTATTCATTAAGCTTCTTTTCAGTACTAAAATCAACTGACTTAATTGTTCATTATCACATCTTATTATGGCTCTAATTCAGAGTTTTTTGTATTACCTCCGTAAAAGGGTACATTTACATTCTGCCTGATGTTTTAGAAAATGGTCATACCTAATCAAAGATTCCACATGTGCCACTTTATGTACAAATACCCATGCGAATTAGACAGAAACATGCGGTGAGGGTGTAGGAAAGTATGGGTTTATGAGTAAAAAGATATGTAAGAGTACAATGAATTAGAAATGTGCCCTTTATTTATGGATAGGTAGTAACTCAGAAACATCTGCTATGAATTTCTTCCGCTTAAAAACTTAAAAAGTTAGCGATATTTAACCATGATTTTCCTTTCACTCCAACAACAAGGATTATCTGATGCTGGAGCAGTCCCAAGTTTTGACATCAGAAGTTTGATTTAATCATCTAACTAATAAGAGTAGACATTACATTCTTTATTGCTCAATCTAGAAACAGTCTCCTGATTTTTCGGGGTAAGGCTACGTACATCAGAGATGGAATTCGACTAAGTTGTTGTTTGTATTCTTTATTGCTCAACTTGCCAAAAGATTTCCGGAAATTAACTGATCAGCTTGTGAAACATCAGGAATGACCAGATTTTTTTTTTCTAAGCCCGTGTCTTTTTATTGCAGACTTTTTTGTTTCCTCTTATAGTCTGGAATTTTTTATACTAATGGATGTAGCGTACACCAGTTATCTGAGCCGGGATAAAGTTATTTATCTTTTCAGAAAAAAGGGGGTTGATGAATAAGCTGATCCCGTTTTTGTTTGATGATGGATAATAGATATGGTGCTTACTGAAAAATTGTTATATGGTGCAGAGGCAAACCCTTCCACCCTTGATGGTGAACTTCAGAGACTGCCAAAATCTTTAGACGAGTCTTTGGAGGCCCTTGACAATGACAACATATTTAGCGAGTTACTTGGTGAAAAGTTAATAGTAGCTGTGAAGGGAGTTAGAAAGGTATGCTTTCACTCTAGTCCTACATTGTGCTCGACTCAAACATAAATCTACTAAATTGTAACATTGACAGACGGTGAGCAGAGAGTAAGTAGATATGTACTCTTATTCAAGATTGTGCTTCACTGATCATGTTTAAGGCTTGAGAGAATGATTTGAGAAAGTATTATGAAAGTGAGAACCAATCATAGTCTTATTTATCAGCTTTTGGACGTGGTTAATAAACAAGAACAATTTATTAGTTATATGACCCGAAAGTCTATGCTGTCAGAGTAAGGATTAAAAGAGAGTTATGGTGGCTCGTGTGGGTTGTACGGGGGTGTGTGTGTGTGCAGGAATATGTATGTTTATACGTACTTGCAAGTGCTTGAATGAATGAATGAGTTTGTGTGTGTGTGTGTATGAGAGAGAGAGAGAGAGAGAGAGACAGAGAGAGAGAGTTTGTGTGTGTTTTGTGTGTAGGTGTGTGTCCACTGCATATTCTTTTTTGGTATTTGCTGGCCGACCCAATCAGTTTTGGGATCAAGGTTTTGTTGTTGATTCAAAGCGCTTATCTTAATGTCTTCTGATGATGCAGGCGGAAATTGAATACTACTCCAAAAACGAGGAAGCGTATAAGCAGTTGATACACCGAAACTAGTCTTCCTTTGGTACTCTCAGCTCCTGCCGGCTGCCAACACTTTTCACATTATATTTCATGTTTTCATTCTGGAGCACTTGTATCGGCGGTTACTGCTGGGGTTTTTATAATAGAGTGAAAAAAACTCGTTTTGTGGTTGAGTTGGCTTTTTATTTTGTATCCTAAACTTCAACTGAATCTTTATCTTTTTAGTAAAAAGCAGATGGTTATCAGAAGCTAAAAAAGAAATTTTTGGTTTGGTGGTTTAACATATGAAACAGCCATTTAGTTATGGTATTGGAACTTGGTGGCTGACTAGTGTGCAGCTATGAGCTGGAACCTTTTATGCTGGGCTATTGTGCCTCTATCTGTGCATGCGCTTTTGGGTGAATTAGCATGTCGTTGGCCCTTCTTAGATGTGTCGTTCCCCTTGTCCCTGCTCATATGTACCCTTTTTTATGGTAACAAATATTTTGATGAATTGGTGAGGCGGAGGGGGCCAAATTTAGTGCGACACTTCTGGTAGAGAAAGGGACAACTAATGAAAACACAGTTAAGGATCTAAAATAGGCTGATGATCTAAATATAGTTAAAATGTTAGCAGCCAAAACTTTACCATTAGACATGTATATAGAAAGGGAAAAATAATGTTGCAGAAAAGTCACCTAGACTTGACATTCTTATTTCCTTGCCGTGAACAAACTCCTTGGAATTAGCCATGGAGTTGTCTCTACGCCTTGTCTCATCGTTGGTACTTTTATTTCATGTGGTCTTCATTTCTGAAGTCCATGCGAAGAGACCTAGGTTCAAGCCAGGCCCGTGGAAACCTGCTCGAGCTACCTTTTATGGTGGCTCTGATGGCTCTGGAACATATGGTAATTGTTTTCTTGCTTTAGCTTTCATTTTAGTATGTTTTCAATTCACCCCTTTATTTTTTACCCTTTAATAGACTCAAACTTGGATGGAAAATGATTTAAGGTGCAGCCGTCATGCAATTAAATTTATTTTAGTGTTACAATTTTGTCAATAAGGGGTAAGAGAAAAGAAGGAACGTGCACAAATAATTATGCCAACACTTGGAAATGGACATATGGTACTAAAAATTTAAGCTTGGTAATTCAAAAGTCACATTTTGGGTCGGCCCGTCTCAACCTGAAACCAGAATTAACCCGAATTGAACTCAAAATACGACGGCCCAGATTCAACCCGAATAAACCCCAACTGAACCTGAATAAACTCGATTAATTGTCTTTGTTACTATGACATTTACGCTAATTACAAGTTTAAACAATTATAACATATTTCAATTAGAAGAAATTGTAATTGTTTAGTTATATTTAACAACTTCTATTGTCGGATAAAAAAAATAATAATTAAATGGTATTGAACCCGCCTGAACCCTAAGTGAACCCCAAAACCGAATCTAACCCGAAATAGGTGAACGCGATTGTAACCGAACGCGAAAAAACCCGAACCGAACCGAATTGAACCCGATTAACCGGTCAACAATTCTAAACCGAACCGAAACCGAACCAATTGGCCCGTTTACCACCTCTATATAACCATGATTGTAATGTTAGTCTAACGCCATTTTTTTCTTTGCTGATGATACACTTATATAATTGATACAATTTATACTACAAGTCTACAAGGATAACAAATGCCTTTTTGAAGCAAAAGATTTTTCATCAATGTTTTTTTTCATTTATTTCTTTTTATACTCTCTTTGCTACTCCTTTTTATCTTGAATTGAGGCACGTGGTTTAGGATTTATCTAATATATTATATATCTTGCGTTAAAGCGAGGAATTTGGGATTAAAAATTAAAACATTCATCCTAACATAGATGTAAGGATGTTCTTTAGCCCCAAAATTTACTAAAGTGACAACCATTTCATATACATTAGGTCTTAACAATTAGCATATACAATAAAGTAGATAGAGAAGTTACAATCTTTTCATACTTTTCATACTCCACATTCATTCGCATAACTTCTATTGAAACACTCATAAAAGTATACAAATTATTGGGGGCATCTATGGATTGATATTTCGTAACCTAATTGGAAGAAAAAAATGTGAGAGAATGTGAAACCAACAAAAATATGACAAAAAAAACTCTGACCTTTTAATAATGACACTTCCCTCACTGTTGTATCAACAACCAATATGCCATTGGATTATACCTCATAATAAGGTACTTTTTTTTTTTGAAATAGGTACATAAAAAGTTAGGAATTCCTCCTCCCGAGGTACTCATGATAAGGTACTTAACACTAGGTTTATGTATCAATATTTATGTCAAAGGCTAGAGACTATAACGATGTTAAAAATCTGCTTGCTTATTTAATGTGACAAACTTGTTGAATAGGTGTTACATCTAAAAGTTACTAAACATTCCCTCAAAAATTAAAAGATTTATAGAACATTACTAATGTTTTGAACAAGAAAAAGGACTTAACAACATTTTTGTAACTTCTCCCCTATAAAATGGTCATATGCAAATCAATGAAATTAGGGAGTCGATAAACCTTGTGGTACCTTTTTTTTATAGGTGAAACTTGTCGTACCTTAAAAAGACATTAGGGAACTTCAAAAATATTGTCTACATTTAGAGGTACTAATAAAATATTACTCTCTCCATGTAGAGTGGACAAACCACTTTGACTTTCGATGTTTACATTGATCACTAATTATGATTAGTAAATGAGGATTAAAAAATTTAACTTTAATGAATGGAGATTTATACTCGATTGTTGTTGTTAATGAGGATTAAAAAATTTAACTTTGATAAAGAACAATGTAACATTACCTTTTAGCATTTTATTTTTTTCTCCATTTATTGATCAAAATTGTTTCAAAAATTTATGTGGCCCAATTATTCAAATCCATTCCCATAACCAAACACTTTCTAGGGAAAGTCAAACTTAAATTGTCCAAATAAAAAGGTTGGCTTCGCAAGCTACATGTAAACTTGTGCATTTATGTTGGGTGTCTTAGCTTTGATTGTGTTTTTTTTCATATGTAGTGGTATATTCAATTTTTATAGAGTTCAATTTAGGTTTAGTTTAGTATATTTTAGTTCAGTCAGTTCAGTTCTATCTATAATTTTAACTACATTTAATTTCCTTCCAGTTTAGTTTAATATGTTTCAATTCAGTTCACTTTTCTTCACTTCTGTTCAGTTTCACTTCAGGCTTTTACCGATGAAAAAACACACCCTTGATCTTTATGTGTAAAGTCATCACAATAGGGCGTGGTGACATGTATTGAGTATCATTCAATGATTACTAGTTTCCTACCCGTACATTGCATGAAACACTTTTTATGTTTATTTTATACATCATAATTCCAATTATTTCTTTATTTTGTAGGACTTCATTGTCTAGTTATGTTGTGCTTAGAACATATACAAAAAAGTTATTTGTTTTTCTTAAAAAGTTATTCTATTATTTATTTCTATTTGTTTTATAAAAAAAATTTCATTGTGGACGTAAAAAAATTGAAAGTATATTTAATATAACACCCCGCCCTTTGTCGCGTAGATCACCATATAGTCTTAGTCTTCGGATTGGTCCAATAGACCAACACACATCTTTCATGACTTCCCAAGAGGTCATCTATCCCAAGCTGTCTCGCTTAACTTTAGAGTACTTATGAGATTGCACAACCTCAATAAAAGGTGAACGTTGGTGGTATAGGTTGTTCTATCGATCCTCTTAAATGGATCAAATTTGATAGGTATTACAATCACCCCTACACAAGTTACGCAACGTCCTCGTTGCGGTGATAGGCCCCTTTGCAGACCCATCATAAACCCCAGAAATACCTACGCTACGCAACTGTTGAACAACTCCTTAACCTTTGGTATGTCAACCTTGCGGTCGTAGGCCTGTTCTGATACCATTTGTAGCAGTCCGCCCTTAACAGTGTAGGCCACCACACATTCTTGATCAAGACTGGCCCCACAGATCACCACATGTCCTTCAAGAGGGCTTTGTCCTCACTGACCCGCACCGTGGATATGACTTCCGTGGAGGTCACCCATCCTAACACTACTCCTAGCCGGCTCGCTTAGTTTTAGAGTACTTATGAGATGGGAAAACTGAAAATAAGGTGCACTTTGGTGGTATTGGTAGTAATATCAATCCTCTTAATGACTCAAATTTTGTAGGTATTACAATTAGTATATGTCTAAAAGAATATGATTCTGTATCATAAGCTCTTGTTTCTGAAAAAAAAGAAAAAGAAAAAGGGAAATCTTTAATTGATAAAACCACCAATCCATCGTTTTAGTTTTAGGTTCTTGAAATTCACGTAAAAAATTATTATTAAGATTTTCAGAAAGGAAGATCTTTAATTGATGGTGCTTCTTTACTGTTCGTTATATTAGTGTTTGCGTCATTTTTATACTCATTAGTTTTGTTTAGACATTGCTTATCATCTATTATAGTTTTCTTTTTTTTTCAATTTGATCTAATACATGTAGCTTCCTCTTACTCTAGATTATAATGATTATCATGCAGAAGAAATTCAAAACTGGTATAAAATTGTTGTTATTTCTTATTTGAGTCAAATAGTATAAAAAGATTGAGAGAAGTAGAAAACGTCGATAACATCCATATCATGTCTTCATTATTTATACGACAATCTCTTGGAACCTAATTCATAGAGGGAAACAAGCATAATAAGCATGAATGGAAATCATTCATGCATAGAGTCAAAAGTACCAAATACAAACCATAATCAAATTTTACACTTAGTAGAAACTTTGAATTGTGTCAAACTTGATTTTTTTTTAAAAAAAAGGTACTGAAAAAATATAACAATAATGAATTAAAAATTAAAGAAAGGTTAATTCATAACTAATATATTCATTAACCGGGAAAAGAGTTTGAATGGAATTGATTGAAAATTAAAACTAGACTATAATAGTACAATTGAACAAAATAAAAGCTCATTCATCTTATATTACCAGTTTTATTATAATTTAATGTGTTATGCATTATGAAATTCAGTACCATTTATTTTTATTTGTTGTTATATTACTCTTGTGACAACACCATAATTGATGCATACAAAATAAAACATAAAAATACACAAGGAAGTTGAGAAAACCATAATTGATGGCCTCTAACCTTACTGAGATGAAATGGAGTTACTATATATTCTAATGGTGATGAAATGATTTACTTCAGATTTTTTACACGATTGATATTTTTTTTTTGGCAAACATATCTTTGTTTGAGCTGTTTTGTGAACCTCTCGGAGCTTACTTGTCTACTCTTTATTGACACCGCACAATGTAACATGAAGTTACGTGTTGGATAACATAAGGTTTTTTAATTTAACCGTTAAAGTGTAGAGCATGATGAGTCCGCAAGTTTGTTAGCGTCCATTAGGAGGTAGTAGAAGTAGAGTGAACTGGCGGGAACTAGCTAGTTTGTTAGTCATTGAGTTGGTGTTGACTGCGTTGATTGTATCTGATAATACGCTCTATAAATAAAGACATCATAGTGCATTGTGAATCAGATTGATGATCATGTAATAAAAGTCATAGTACTCATTCTTCTCTCATTCATCTTTCTTTTCTTCTACTCTCTTTCGCATATATCAGTGTGAGATATATACTTGTTATTTGTATGAGAGCTTAACTAATATGAAAGAGACCATAATCTGATAGTTTTTCACATCATATCATCATCATAATCAATCTCAAAACACATTACCCGGATCATATACAAGAAGAATTCCCTGAAAATTCCCAGAAAATTTTTCTTTCCTCTCACAGTATTAAATTTTTTTTCTTCAAACTGTTGGCAAAACATCAAGAATATTTGATTAGATTACATTGATTTGATCAAATTATTAATCAACAATTATAATTTTCTTCTGTTTCGAAAGCTTGATATTGCTTAATCAAATTTTTAGTGCTCATCTGATTTCCGGAAATTTATCCCTTTTTTTCTGACAATATGAGTACTGTATCGATTTTTGACCTGCAAAATCCTTTGTTTCTATATCCTGCAGAAAGCCTAGGGACATCGTAAATACAATACATCCTCACTAGTCTAGAAAATTACAGACAATGGAGAAGAGAAATAGAAATTGGTCTAATGACTAAGCTGAGCTTGGTTTTGTGACATGAACTATAGTAAGGTCTGTCAGTGATCCTATCATGCCGGATCAATGGGATACTGGCTAAAGACTTCATCACTTTAGTTTCTTTGGTGAACTCTTTTTTTCTTTGGCTAGTCTTCCGATCAAAGTCTCTCTATACTCTCTGTTGTATAGAGAGTATGGAGATGGGCCATTAGAGAGAAATAATCACTCTCTCGTGCAAACCATTATATGAAAACCTATCTAGAAAAGATAAAATACATCAAAAGTATTTTCAAAGGTCAACAAAAAGATTTGTCTTTATGTTAAATTTCTTTTAGAACCATTTATGTTGAAAAATTTGTAAGTATAAGTGGTGCTATTTTTGTACAATTTCTTGCTTATTAAATGTAGGGATTTTGTTGCATCAAACTTAAGATATCAAGCTGAAATGAATTACTTCCAATACTCATCCTCAGAGGTCCTAACAGTCGTGACTACCACGCCTGCCCTTGTGCAGGTTGACTAATAATATGAATTGAGCTTGATAACTTTATTTTAGAAAATTTTCATTTAAATAGTTGTATATTAACAAACGATTGTAATTTCAACATGTGACTTTTTTTATAATATAAATTCTTTTTTAATACGGATTTTTCACCATGTACCCCTGAGCTTTGACTTAATTCACCATATACCCAATGTTTTTGAATCCAGTACGAGATACCCCTAAGCTTTCAGTTTTGTTCACAAGGTACCCACCGTTACTAACTCCGTTTATTTCAGCTAGTAAATGACAAAAATGCCCTTGTTCAACTGATATTCTCATTCAATTTATTTTTATTACTTATTAAAAAAAAACTGCTCCTCCTTTGTTCCTCTCATCTAATCCGAGAATGGACCAGACCACAAAAGCACATGATTCTACCACAACCCATGTCCCCAATTCCCCATTTTCAACCATCCACGAGCAACACCCACACGACATGAAGACCACCAGCACCAAAACCCACCATAATTAGCGGACCCCAGTCGACCCCCCGCCTCACCACAGTGAATCTCCTTATGCCACCGCTCCGATCCACCTGAAAATGAATTCAACCGCACCCATCCAAACCACAACAAAGATCAACCACATAAAGACTCCACTAGTAAACGCCCCCCTTACATGACTCCACACTCTCTCCTCGCCTTCCATGTTCTCGATCTGGGCGATGACGGCGGCGATCATTGTTGTGGATGGGCCACGCGTGGAAAGGTCGAGAGGAGTTTAGATCTGGGATTTGGAGGAAGATGAGGAGAGAAAATGGTCGAGAGAGCGGAAAGAGGAGAGGGTGGAGAGATCTGGAAGAAGATGAGGAGAGAGAGTGGCTGCAAAAGCCTCCCTATGCGGCGGCCCACATCCCATGCCCACTGGTAAAGCCCCCCCAACCCACCATATCGGGCTTCACCCCACTCGATTCCAACCATCGCAAGCCCTTCCCCACAACCTTTGACCCTCCCCGATAGTAGGTGGCGCGGGCGGTGAGGTGGTGCAGTATTGGTGTTTGAAGGGTGGCTTTGCGTGTCCGTTCCTACACCAAAAAGATGAGAGAGAGTGGAGGTTGGGTGAGTGTGGTGGTGTTGTGTGATGAGTGAAGGAAGGAGAAGAGGAGAAAGAAAAGAGATTAGGGAAGAGGGGTTACGGGGAAGGAGAGGCATGGAGGGAGGGTGAGGGAGAGATCTGGGTAAAGAAAAGAAAAAGGAAATAAAAGATAATTAAGGTGAACTGAATAAAAAAACAAATGAAACATCAAATATCATTATAAGTGTATAATTGTCATTCCATGTTTCAGTTGACCAATAATCGCATGCCACGTCAAAAAAACTAACGGCATCCAACTTCCGTTAACATACTGGGTACCTTGTGAACAAAACCGAAAGCTTAGGGGTATCTCGTACTGGATTCAAAAACATTGGGTATATGGTGAATTAAGTCAAAGCTCAGGGGTACATGGTGAAAAATCCGATAATAATTTATAACAATCCTTCGGCTCTTGGGTGTATTTAATTGAGAGATTTTTTTTACTAGACGGAGCATGTGGATATGGAGACTTGTACAAGCAAGGGAAAGGCTTTGGCGTTCACACGGCAGCAATAAGCACTATTTTATTTAAAGAAGGAGCAGCTTGTGGTTCATGCTATGAGCTCATATGTGATTTGGCTCAATCTCCACAAGGATGTAAATCTAATTCACCATCTCTCATGGTCACTGCAACCAACATATGCCCTGGCGGAGGGTGGTGCGCTGCACCTCAAGAGCACTTTGATCTCACTCAACCTGCCTTTGAGCAGATTGCCGATAAGAAGGCTGGTGTTGTCCCCCTTCAATACCGAAGGTAGATCCCTTAACTAAATCATTACATTTAACATTCATCAAATATTTGCTTACGAGGTAGAAGTTCTAAAACTAATCTTCCTACTTTTTTATAGTATTTTCAAATTTTATAGTAACAAAATTACATTTGTTCTTTAATTCTGATTTCATTCATATTTCCATGACATTTGTCTGTGTATAAAACTTAACGCCCATAAAATTAATAACTACAAAAATATCTAAGCTAACACAGGCCTTCATGTATATTGATGAAGTTTTAATTTTTACGATGATCACTAGGATTCCATGCACAAGGGTTGGAGGAATTCGGTTCACTTTTTCTCCAAACTCTAACCCTTATTATCTCCTCGTCATGGTTTGGAATGTCGCTGGTGCTGGTGATGTTGAAAATGTGTTGATAAAGGGTAGCAAAGGTAAACCCTTCACCCCGATGAGGAGAAACTGGGGGCAATATTGGGAGAGTCATGAGCAATTAGTAGGTCAATCGATCACCTTTCGGGTCAGATCAAGTGATGGCAGAAAGTCCACTTCATGGCATGTTGTCCCAATGAATTGGCAGTTTGGTCAAACTTACGAAGGCAAGAATTTCAAGTAAAAAAGTAAAAAGAAAACATAATCTCATAGTGAGAACGGAAATTTAGTAAGTATGAATTTTTCAACATTAGAAGGTACAATAACTTTCTTATGACTATTGAAGTTTCATTTTGTTTTTTGAATGGACAAAGTGAATCTGTCCTTTCATGAAGTTGTATACTCAAATTCAAATTTCCTAAAAGTTTATATTTATTGAATTACAGAAGTATTGTTCATGAGTTTCCTTTGTTTGTCAAACATCATGCACTTATCTAATTGCACTAAAAGTCTCTAATTTTTCATGGCTATCTAAATCTATCAACCAATTAAATGCAACAATGCCCCCTCTCCCCTCACCCCACAAAATTTGTTGGAGGAAAAAAAGTTGAAAAAAGTGCACACAACCACTTACTTTTTATAAAATTAAGATGTTGTAGGAAAAAGAATAAAGGAAAGTTTACATACAACGTTTTAAAGTACTGTGCAACATATGTTCTCCCACAATGTCCTTTTATTTTTAAATATTTATGCCCACCGCTAACCTCTATTCCTTTTATTCCTCCGAACAAGGCAATTCTTCACATAGCCTTGTATGGGCAATAAATTTGAAAAACGAATAAGACCGTCTAGTTTAACCAGTTCAACAAGTGACGAACTGTTCAAGTACAAAAAATAGTCTGGTCAAGAACCTATCAAAATTGTTAGACTAGTAAAAACCATCCAATTGTCAAAATCAGCCAGTTCCAACCGGTATTATACCGGTTCTTGACTAGTTCTTAACCAAAAAATATAATATCATATAATTTAAATTTACAATTTCTGTAAAAAAATTATAAATTCCAGCTTTGGCCATTTTTTTCGCATCGGTCGAACTAGTTCACCAGTTAGAATACTAGTTCTGTTTTAAAAAAATTGTGTACGAGACAATTGATGGCTGCCCCACCTAGGAACCCCATTATCACCACAACAACAACATTTAATCCAAACGATCGACACATCCCGAAATGATCAATCCCACCAACTTCGGCATGGTTAGAAGAAAGGTCATAAAGTAGTGTAGAATAATATTGTTGATGTACATGCCCCTTCATTAGATATGACTCACTTTCTCTACATAGGGATAAGTATACAGTACATAACAATAATACATGGATAACTTTATTATGTCCCTCAAATCTCTTTCCGTTTTCATAACATTACCAGCAGCATTGTCTCTTAAAAAACGGGAAAAACAACATAGTTTTCCACGAAAGGAAAAGTTATCACAACTGCCAAGAACAAATTACAGTGGCTTCAATCAAAGTTGTTGAAATTTGATCAAAGAAATCTTCTTTACAATCCCATCATGCATGTGATTCTAGTACTCTCAATCCATCCTCGGTTGGTATATTCTATTTTCATTTTTTTATTATTCTTTTGTTTCTTTTTTGTGCGTATTTTCATATGTGTTGGTACATACTACACTAGTACCTAAACTATATTTGATATCAGAGTTGTACGTGAGATTCTATGCCATATTACCATGTATGTTGTTAGCGCTTTTGTGTTATATCTTTTTTTTATAGTATTTTCTGCCATGTATGTGAGATTACAACCTGATTAGACAAGACAACTCCGTGTTGCTTTGTTCATATGTTACTAATAGTACAATATGTACAACTACCAAAGTCCATCATGAAAAGAAGAAGCCATATCATGATATCAGATTGACATTTAGAATTCATTTGTAATGATAACCTTCGGGAAAAAATCTTGGCGGAAGAAATAACAAAAGCATAAAAAACTAAAGTTGCTACATCTTTGACCAAAATTTAATTAACTTGTACTTTGTATATCACAACTTTACACTTGAAGTTGTAGCCTATTACTACAAATATCGATTAGTTGGAGTCTAAATAATTGAAGTTTGCTTGTGAATTATTGTTGTTATTATATATTAATAGTTTGAATATAAAAATTCTTATAATTATAGTTAATTCTTTTTGTAGTTCATTAATTAAGATAAGGAAAGATTAGTTTAAATACTATACATGTTCATAGTATTTTGCTCATAAAATATATAAAAGTTTGCTCATTATCAATTTTTTTATTCTTAAATGATATTTGTATGTGGTCATTTATATTAATGCTAGTTGGATGATCGCGCGAATTGCGCGCGATCATCAAAAAAGATTATATGTAGGTATTTTGCTTATGGTTTTGTTATCTAGTTGTTCCAAATTTATATAGTAACGTGTGTTGTCATATTTGTACACAAACTACTCAAAGCGGCATTTTTAAATTGTTCAAGGCAGTTGCAAGATCATTGTCAATATACAAAACGAGTGCTCAATCATGTTAGGAATCAACGTTTGTATGAGTTTTGGTTTTAGGCATTGAAGTCTTAAAATTTTGTTTGCCGTTAGTAATCAAGTTAACGGTGTTAGATCTTCTTACTTTTTGATTGCCGTTAGGAAATGCAGCGATGCTCGATTAATCCATAATTCCTTTCGTATATTTTATATGTGCTTTTTTTTAGACAAAGGCATGTATATGTATAAGTTGTATATACATCATATAACATTTCCTTGAAAGTTAATAATATAAGAAAACAAAAGCCCTAAGGTTTGCGACATATTATTTTTTAAAAATAAAATAAAAACCAGGAATTAGTACGCAATTTGTCGGTTTTTTTTTTGAGAACCACAAATTGTTGATACTAATATGAATATGAGTGTAAACGAGCCTAGTCAAGTCCAAGTTTATAGGGCTCGACTCGCCTATCCTCAGGCTCGGCTTGAAGTTCGATGTACGAGCCGCAAAACGCGAGACTCGGGCTCGACTCGACTCCATTTTGCTCACTTCAAATATTTTTTTTATATTTGTATTATAATTATCTTAGTAAAAATTATATTTGTTAATAATAAATAATTGTAAGATTAAATTTGACCTATATATCCAATTTATATAACATTAATATTTGCAAAATCCAAAGACCATATACATAAATAATAAGACGTGCCAAAACGAGTCGAGCCGAGTCTCACTACACTGGGCTCAGGCTCGCCTCTAACTTTCCGTTGATTGAGCCCGAGCCGAGCTTTGACCGAATCAAGGCCGAAGGATCATCGAGCTGGCTCAGTTCCTTTATACCCCTAAATACAACTATTTTAATTTTTATTTAGGAATAATAATAAATAAAAGGAAATATGGTACTCCCTCCGTTTTTTTTTTGTCCTTCCCATATTCCTCTTTTGGCTGTTTCTATTTGTTCTTCCCCTTTCCATTTTTGGGTAAAAAAAACACAAGGTTTTACTATTATACCCTTCCCTCTTATGTAAGATACTTTCTTTTTCTTCACCAAAAGCAGCCTCCCTCGCCTCACGTCTAAACCTCCCTCTTCCCTCACCAAACCCAAAACTCATTTGTCCTATTCTCTCTCCTCCATCACCGCAGCCATACCATTCGACAATAGTCAATAATCCTTAACAAAAGACCATCTAATTACCATCAAATATGGCATAAAATTTTAAAATACTCATCTCATGTCTCTACCTTCCCCCCTTCTTCCTAGTGCCCACCACCACAATGGCACTCTTTAATCCCTTTTCAATCAATCTTTTTTAAAGGATATCGATAGCTTTTTTTGATAGGCTAACTTACCCAGTTACTCCATTTAAGGAATAGGCCCTTATGGGTTTTTATTTGGGTTGTATGTTCTGATTTTTGGATTATGTGTTCTTTTTCTGGGTTGTAAATCAAATTTTTGGGTTCTTTTTATAAGTTGCAAATTCTAATTTCTCGGTTTGTTTGAATGTAAATGTTACAGCTCTTTCCATGTTGTGTCTTGTCGTAGGTATTTTGTAGGAAAAGGGAAAGTGAGGAGGAGAGAGAATGAGATGGTGGTGTGGATGGCAGTGATGTGTGGTGGAAACTAGCAATAATAATGAGGAAATAGGAGAATGACAATGAGTGAAGTTAGGGTGTTGGAAGTAAATAGAATTGAAAATTAGGGCAAAGAAGTAAAATTACATACTTTCTTAATTTGTGTGCCAAAATCAAAGGGGAAGAATAAAAAAACGGAGGGAGTATTGTATAGTAATGTCCGTGTACAAAACAAAAAATTAAAGATTACCAAATAGTTAGTGTCGTTGAAAAGAAAAATAAAAATAAAAATAAAAAAAGAAAAAGCTAACACCGTTACCTTAATATTAACGGCAATCCCCATAACCAAAACTTTTAAACTTTTAAACTATAATGCCTCAAATTAAATTGATACAAACGTTAATGTCCAACTTGATTGAAGACTTTATATATACAAAATTTATCAATAAGGTATCCTTGTTTGTAAAAATCACTCTTGACAACTATGTCGAATTCCATTCCATACAACACACTTTGTGAAAGAAAAATCAAACCCATAAAGTGACTATTCTTGCCGACTTTTCAAAGTTCCAACCCATCCCCCTTCACTCTTTCTTATGTTACTTAGCATAAGATTCTGAAGTTCAATGACCTATTAATAGGCTCCATGCCTCAAACCTTTCCCTTGTGCCTCCTCGATCTCTTGCACCATGAATATATATTTCCCTCGTGTCACCTGTCAAGCACCAAGCACCATGAATCTGAAACAAATAATCGTAATCACTCAAGTGTCGATAACAATAATGAAAGTTACGAAATTGAATAAAAAACTTTCAAATAAGAAACATTTTATACTCATAAAATGATAGAAAATGCAAGTTTCCAGCTCAAAGGTTAGCAACTTCTCGTGAGAAAAGATATCACCAAGAAATATCCTCCCATTACAAGAGCAACCAGAACATTTCTAGCGAAAGCAACCCTTTAAAAGCAGGGAAAAAAAGTGCAAATAACTTATAAAGTGAAAAAGAAAATGAAGTATCGATCATACTAAAGCTTACAAAATCCTGAGATCTTTATCACATTTTAATAAAACTACTGTCTTGCAATAAAAGGCTTCAAAGGCTTCAAGTAATTGAACCAAAAAATATTTACATCTTACAATGTATTTTTAAAAAATAGAACATGGTAGAATAACCTACACTATGATGAATAGAAAGCGACTAAGCGAGAGAACATACAGCACACATGCTACGATGAATTCAATCACATTTTGTGTCAAGCTAGAGTGAAAGAAACCCACAAACTATAAGATTGCAAAGCGAGAAATGGACGAGAAAGATAATGCTTGTGAATGGACGCACAAACAAAGGGAGAGATGTAATATCTAAAACCCATTTTAAAAAGAGTTAAGAATGAGAATCCGTAAGCATTTAGAGTTATGACACATACCCACAAAGTTTCAGATTAGTAACTTAGTGAACAAAATACAAGCAAAAAATACCCAAGATTAATAGTCAGTCAGTAAGCTACATTTTAGCATTAACAACATTTAAGATCCAAACAACTACGAATCTACTATAATATCCATATCCATACCAATACATATGCAGACCAAACAGAAGAAGGAATATGGGTACACTCAGGTCAAAAATGCAAGGACTAACCTTCTAAATTAACGATGTTTGGATCATACTGTGAACTTGTTCCCTCCCCCGGAATCAGGTCGAATTTAGCTATCTAAACCTTCAATGCTGAACATAAAAGAGGCCAAAAATGCAACGGTTAAACTTAACTAACCATATTCAGATCATGACCTTGTTTCCCTCCCCCTCCCACCCCCCAAATAGGTTCAATTTTAGTTGCCCAAACTTTAAAAGCTAGACATAAAGATGAGAATGAAAGTTCAACTAATAATAGGTAACATATTGATAGATATCATCCTGAATCCTTATTAACGTTTTGGGGGAGGGGGTTCGTATCTGAAGATGGAGGCATTAGCTAATTGTGATGCACACACTCTATCCAATTACAATCATGTGATCAAGCAAAGAACAGAACGGTACAACAGGTTATTTCTCGCACCAAATAACATCTAGCAGCCGACAAACTTGATGCAATAGCTCATTGAGGCAGAGTCTTCCTACTCTCAAAGTAAAAGAAATACAATCTGAAGTTTAACAATCACTGAGTAAGCTACGCTTCAGAATTGAAAACATTTGAAATCCAAACTTCTAAAAATATACATGGGGCCTAACAGGTGAAAAGGGGAAAGGGAACACGCTAATCCTTGTTTCCACCATCCCCCCTCATCCCCACCCCCCCTCCCAACCCCTCCCCGCACGTATACTGCAGAAAAGGTCTACTACTACGGTTATCTAATACATTCTACTATGGTTTTCTCCAGTATTATAACCGTAGTAGACCTGGGTGTAGTTGATTCTTTTCGCCACTACTACTACGGTTTTTTAAATCGTAGTAATATGTGAGCAACAATTTACTACGGTTTTCAAAGTTTCAAACATAGTTATACAAAACCGTAGTAGATTTTTATTCTTACTATCTACTACATCTTTCTTGATTCTAACCAACCGTAGTAGAATTTTTCCCTTGCTCTTTAAATTCACTTTTCTTAAAAAACTAATTACGCTAATAAGGAACTAGTACCCATAATTCAATCAATGATGTTTGAACAACCAAAGTTTATCATTTATTACCAGGAAAAAAACGATTAAGATAGTGCTTGGCAATTCAAAAGCGCATATAACCTTAGTATTCAATACAAATGAAAACATTAAGTATCACATCTTTGTTCATCCGAGATATTTATTTTTTTCTAAAACCTTCAACATGATCAACAGTGACAAATTTCCTAAATAATTTGCTTGCTACTGAATACTTGTAGAGACATGGCCTAAATCGTTTTCTAAAATGACTTCCTAGCTACTGACTACGTAGAGTCGTAAACTAAAATGTCCACGTCAGGAACAACTGTGCTTAGAGTTCTCGAATGGTGTCGAGCTTTACGTGGAAAAGATCAAAGCGCTGCACATGAAATAGGAAAAAGAGAATGTGTAAGAATTTAGAAAAGTAATTCAGTAAGTCTTTGGTATACCAGGTGTACCCGTATACCAGCTGGATTTATGGCTAATAACCGCGGGACAGACTAATGATATTAAAAATGTGACTAATGATATATGTTATAATGCTTTGAAAAAAGCACCTGGTGTATGTTTACACCAAGTGTACTTAGGAATTGGAGAAAGTAATTTCACCACGACATCAATATAAATTAACACTTATCGTAGATACTACCTTGCACACAAAAACAAAACATAGAATATTACCTTATCAATGAAGGTCATCCTCCTCTGTAAGGGCCATTTGAAACTTATAGACATGTACTTCATCACATAATTCCTTTCAAACTATCTACGGGCTATAAAAGTTAGTAAATGGGCCAATATAGGAAAAGATTAAAACTATGAGATATAAAATAAACCACTGGCTTAAAGACCAAATCACAGTAACTTAATTAGTGTAATGGACAAAGGAACTCAATTACTCACTCAAAAGCACAAAAGTGCCAGTATATTCGTAGCTAACCTTACACGGGCGTATCTGTAGATATCGTATTTTGTACGGGGTATTGCCATGCCTAATGACGAAAATCCCAACCTTATATCCTTCGGTTAGCTTGAATCTTTATTGTAATGGGTGCACCGGTGCTTGGAAAAGAAATTGAAAGTTGATTTCTAAACCCGATCAATTATTAATGGCAAAATTGCTCGGAATAATCCCTACTTGGCCCGATTATCCCAAAATAATCCCAACTTCAAAAATTGTTGGGAATAATCCCTACTTGGACCCTTGTAGCCCAGAATGATCCCTTGACATTTTAAAATATGTCAAAATGTAAAATAAAAACTTTGGCTATGCATATATTCATTAGAATTAATGTATTTCATAGTCAAAATTAAAATTGATAGCTTAAGTAAGGTTTAATTTATCAAAAAACTTGTTGTAAAAACTTAATTAGATCGTTTCGGGCTACAAGGGTCCAACTAGGGATTATTCCCAACAATTTTTGAAATTGGGATTATTTTAGGATAATCGGCCCAAGTAGGGATTATTCCCAGCAATTTCGCCATTATTAGTCGTCATTTGGATCACTAATAATAGTATAGCC
>ONZK01004477.1:8195-20999 GCA_900322385.1 Pharnaceum exiguum | reverse complement strand
ATAAGCACCTCTACTAAACAATTAATTCGATTATATGCGCATTAACCATACAGATTGATTAAACAACCTAATAACAAATATTATCTAATTTAGTCATCTTGAATCACATGCAATTTTGTAATTAGCCAAGTATAAACATGCAACAATATTCCATTATTAGCACATATGGGTTAATTTACATGTTAGTGATCACTTTGAACATTTATAGTCTACATTGCATGATATGGGTTTGAAAATAGGGTTAATGCCTTCATTACCTGAATTTAGGGGTCTATAGTAAGACTATCCTATGAACTATATATGCATGCAAAGCAAGAGAAACAGGACGGGATTGCAACAATTACGACAAATAATGCAAGTATAAGCACTATATATGCACGGTTGGGGGTTATTAGGTATAAGTAACCAAGGATTAGAGGGGTAGGTATATGCTAAGCTAGGCTAGAGAGAGAAAGAATGAGTTCATCAAACTCGGCGTGGGGATTATGACTTGTGGGGGGTCGGTATTTATAGTGTTTAGGGTTTCTTGGGGGAAAAGACAAGCCGGACTCGGATTTTATCCGAGTCCGAGACGTGCGCCAGGCGCACGTGGCGTGCGGGACCAGGATTCGTCCTGGTCCGCCCGTTTTGGATAGGATAAAGTTTTTATTTTATCTGGTAAGGTTTTCGGTATTTTGGCTGATTAAAACTCGGTTTAGGTGGATTATTCGCCAAGAAAGCTAATTAATTAAATAATTAATTAACTAGCTGACTTTTATGTGGGCCAGGCTGACTTTTGTGGGCTGGACTGACTTTATTGGACTGGGCTGACTTTATTGGACTGGGTTTGACTAATTAACTGACTAAAGCCATTAATGGGCTAAAACCAATCAATTTAGGGCCGAATATAGAGGTATTATATATGGAAATGATCAGGAAGACGAGGGGAAGACGATAGACACGACTACTAATCCCGTTTCTCAAGCTTTCAAACAATAGTCATAAAGAATAGTCTTACTATATATACTAAATGCCAAGTTAGGTTTACATCATAAGGCGTGGCAAATACCCGGTAGAATTACCGTACTTACACTAATGTGACCCAACATTTTGGGTCAAGACGTCGCATTTAAGGAATTTCAACCCCTACACGGCTAGACCCCCCCACCCCCCCTTCTTTTTCTTTTTGCCTTCCTTCCATTTTTGCCTATGTTTGCTCATACAACTAAAACTTACACTGTGTTGCCTCTCACTCCCGTCTTTAGAACATAGCAGATACACGGTGTTCAGTTTTTAAGTATAGGACAGCTTTAAAGCCTCAACTCAAACATTGCAATGGAATGACAACTATTATGCATACATGAAACATAGTGATGCAATTAACAAGCATATCAAAAATGGGAAGCACAAACAAAGTTCCCTTTTCTCATTTCTGTTTACCTCTCCATGATTAGATGGATAAGGAAGAGAAGAAATGAATGTGGTTTCAAGCAACTAAGAGGAAGCCAAACGAATCAACATCAGTTCATCTTTCAGGCTTCAACCACATTACTTTCTAATTACAAATGCAATGCGTATCCAAATATTAGTGTATAGACTAGGAATATATATTGAAGCTCCCTTTGTTCACTGATAAGAAAAATGCTACCGGTACACGAGTGCTGATGCCTGATGGCAGACCATACGGGTAGAAAATTCAACTCATTCAGCCATTCCCCCCCTCTCTTTCTCCCCCTCCTTTTTGGCCTCTCTATTACTCTTTTCCTCAATAACTGAGCCCTACCCCAAGTCAAACCACAACCTATACTCCACCAACCCCACACCCCTTAAGCACACAATAAAGAGAATGACAGCTTCAGGAAATGCACCTCAATCTAAAACACTGGATGATCCAACACCATAACAAAAGCTTACCTTTACGCCCAAAACGTCATGCCCGTCCCACTCTATGCAAGTATACCTCATAATTAGGATCTCTTTCCTTGGAGCGACCACGCTCTTTCCAATCCACATACTTCACGGGCAACTCATAATTTACCACTAAATTTACCTACAATAAAAAAAGAGTCTCTTGCTCAAATTTAAGTTGAAAGCAAAATAAATATAATGAGAAAACATAACAGATAATAATAATAATATTACCTGTGACTGATCAAACCCCCTAGCAAGGAGATCAGTGGATATTAGCACCTGTGGCAAACCGTCCTTGAACTCTTTGACAATTTTATCCCTGTCATCAGGGGTAAGCGCACCTTGGATAGTGGTTACTTCATATCCTAGCTTATCCTAGCTTAACTAGTGCTCTATGAAGAGAAGCTGCACTATTTTTTGTGCGTACAAAGATTATTGTCTGACCCAACTTCTGTCCCAATTCCAAGATCTTATTACTCACGACCCTCACTTTGATTAACTCATCAGGGCAACGAACCGTGAACTGCTTTACTGAGTCAAGGGAAAGGTCTTCTTTCTTCACAAACAAATGGTTCTAGTTCTGAATTGTCTTCCCTACGAAGTCCTTCACCTTATCATTAAAAGTCGCAGAAAACAATAGCACCTGGAACAACAATAAATGATAAGAAAGTGGCAATCAAACAGACAAAGCATCATCATCCAGAAACTGCGACAGACAATTAAAGCTTCAAAAAAAAAGAAGGCAAAAGGCCACAATAAAAAGCAGATATATTGAAGAATAAAAGGATCACCACATAACTCATTCTTGGCAGCACAATAGCGAGGATGAGAGCTCATTTCTACTCTCTGCTCTAAGGCAACAAAGTAGGAAGGACCAATTAAAATACAGAAAATTCCGAACAGCAGAAAACACAGCATTCCAGACTACACCTTTCTGATCAACTTAAACTACCCAAGTTCTCAGCAAAGATCTATTCTTCAGCTGGCTAGTTCTTCCTTGTGATTCTGATCACATCAAACATTAAGATTACTGCTTACAACTGTATTTTCTCTAGTATTCTTGTCAAAAACTAGGATGTCGGCCCAATTTTAGCAGTGACATCTGAAATTGTAACCCTCCGCAATAAAATAGCGCCAAAATTATTCTCTCTTTTTTCACACGTTTCTTAAACCACCAATCTTAGAGGTACATTGCCTACGAGAAATGTTCCTCTCCAGTCATAGGAATTCTCTTGTCAAAACATCAATGTCAGGATTCAGTTGTTTTTTTTTTGCTTTAATTTTCCTAAAATCTCCCCTATTTTTCCTCAACACCAACCGTAGGATGATAACATGAATTTTCCTGTTCTCTTTCCAATAGGAGAGGATCCGATAACTTCCTTTCAAGTTTTAGATTTCATATGTTGTTTCACGTAGGTTTTAATAGTTTTGATGCAGCAGATTAAACGACAGAAGCGAGGGTAATGTTTCCAAAGTTTGTTTACTCTTCCTTGTGTTGAAATCAGCCACGTCATAATGGGATAGCCATGATCGCCACTGAAATGGATAGGCTTCATGATTCCTATGTTTTACTATCCTCTGCTGCTAACAGTATTAGCATTGTGGACTATAAAATTCTTTTTCATTCAAGTGGTCCCAATGGCTAGAAACGGAAATATATCATGGCTAGAAAAGGAAATAGAAAAGCTATAATTTACAAAGTGGATCTTTTATTGTTAGGAGATAATTGTATTTTTAATAGTTTTTTTTTGTTTCCAGATTTTCTTGAAGGGGTAATTGGGTATTTAGTTAGCATAGTAGATCCCATAATATTAGCTTTATCAGGTTAAGGAAAGTAGTCTTAATGATTGGTCCATACCCAAATTGTTTATGGTATATGATTGACATAACAGAGCTTAGCTTATTACACAATACCCTCACAATATATCACTCACTCGCCTATTTGAGTTAAAGGAGGAGACATTTAACCTCTTAGAGTGTGAGTTTCATAAATTCAAGGATGAGAAACATCAGCACCTATTTAAGGAGAAGTTCTCAATGATTGGGGCTGAATGCAAAGCTCATGTGCTTGACGACTAGATTTGTAATGGATGCACAACAATTAGAGCAACAAAAAATTGAAGGATAAGTGTAATCCCCCTTATTTTTAGCCCTTCAATTTTATAGTTTTCATTAATAAAAAAAAAATCAAACTCAAAACCCCGTAATCCCGAGGCTATGTTGACACACCCCCTCATAAAATTTATTTTTTTAAGATAACATTGGTATCTAGGCTTTGCCTAACTAAATTCATGGGCCATGAAGTTAACGAACGGTAAGGAGGTGGCTCTAAGGAGACTTGAACTTGGGACATCTCGAATAAATTTCAGAAGAACTGAGCTACCTCCTCATAATCTCATTGATTTTCTTTCCATTTCAAACTTTAATTCCCTTATTTTCCAACTTTCCCCCACGTTTTTTCATTTCCCCTTAATCTCCTTCCCTTCTCCTTTCGTCCTCTCATCTCTCCCTCCCACATCACGAACAACCTCACCCCAACTCTCACTCTCTCTCACCCACTTATGAGCGGGCTCACCACCCCCCGCAAACACCCGGCGTCGATGCCCACTAGGAAGAGCACGTGAGTCTACACTCTCTCTTCCGTGCCAGTCACCATTTTCTCCCTTCCTGTATTTTAAAAAGTCATTTTAAACATTTTGTTTTTAAGAAAACAAAAGGTTAAGGGCCGTTCAGTATCATTGCATGTTTTACGTTTTTGGTTTCCAAATCCATTTTGAAAACAGAAACGTGTTCGGTGAAAATGTGTTGTCAACTGGGTTTTCCCCCCATTTTCACCAACTTGCAACGCTTTTATACAAATCATAAAAAATGGTTTCCCCATTCAAGTTTTGGTTTCCGTTCCAACATCCTCATTGCCTCTAAGCCCTCAACACAAGTCCAACACCCACCATTGCAAATGGTCACACTGACATGGTAAGCAAACACCACCACCGTACCCCTTCGCTGCCTTTCTTAGTCACCATCGCCACCATCCCTTCGCTGCCTTTCTTAGTCACCATCGCCACCACCCACCATTATCACCCCAATATTCACTTCCTTCCTTATTCACCATCATCACCACCCACCATTCACATTTACAACTACCATAAAGCAAAAGCCCAAACACCACATTTACTAGACATAACCGTGACAACAGTTCCCCACCACGAATTAACTACCAACTAACCATACCCAGCATCAATCTATCCATCGGCAACCACAAGTATCCCATACAATGACCTACCATCTATCATAGATTCTCACCACAATTACCCAGCACAACACCGCGGTAGCCACCGCACCATTTACTTGACATGGCCAGAGTCGGAAACGGGACCAATCAACACCCAACACCCACCAATCATTAGACACAGGCCGAGGAGGGGTAAGGACACTAAGGGATGATGGAGGAGAGAGAAGGCTGTAAGAAAGAGAAAATATTCTTATTATTATTTAATGAGTGTTTAGTAACAAATCTAAAGGTGGAGGTAAGGGCTGTAATTAATGGTGGTCTTTACTAGTTAGGTGTTTAACTTGTCGGTGATGAGAGGAGAGAAGGGTAGGGAAGGGTTGTATCTGAATATGGGAGAAGAATCACTAAACACTGAATGATGTCAAAAAGACACAATAACTGCACTTTTTTCATTTATTTTTATTTTTATTTCTAAAAAACGTTTTGTCTCGGTTTTGAACTTTTGACACTGCGTTTCAAATATTATACAGTTTTTGTTTTCTAAATTTTGAAAACTTAAAACTAAAAACTATCCCAAACTAGCCCTTATTTTTTACATTTTGCTTATACTATTGGGTTGTTGTGGTGCAATAATGTTTTGAGAAAAAGTGCTAACATAAATTAAAATACTTCTATATACTAAGAATAAAAGGCACTATTCCATAAAAAAAAAGGAATAAAAGGGCACTATCCCACAAGAGAAAGACTAAAACAAGCAATCCTATAGGTAAACTAATATGCTATCAAAGCACATAACTTTAATTATTTCATACTTTGTTATGACCAAAATTAATGAATATTCCGGTGCATCGCACGGGGTTTCAACTAGTAATTGATAAGGGAGTGTTCGTCTTACTACTAGCCCCGCTAGTTGGATATCTTTCAAGAGTCTTAGAACTCTAATAGGAGCGTGCACGTCATGTTCCCCTACAATTGCACGTCATGTTCCTACCTTGTTGGTTTTAAGAAGAATGTTCCCTAATGTGGTTATTGTTTTGAATAGAGATGTTCCCTAATGATATTGTTGTTTTGACTAGGGATGCTCCGTAATAGAATTGTGGTTTTAAAAGGGATGTAATAATGGTCCGATGATTATAAGATAAACTCATGCTTTTGTCATACTCGTTCTTTTTATCTTTAGACCTCGTGATGGAGTTTTTTCTAAGAGGGGGAGAATGATGCAAATGACTAGAAAAGGAAAGTTAAACTCTTTTATTGTTAGGAGATTAGTGTATTGTTTATAGTTTTTTATTATTTTCGGATTTCTTAAAAGGGTATTTAGTTGGCAAAGTAGATCTCATAATATTGGCACTATTAGGTTTAGGAAAGTAGTCATAAAGATATATTAGAGTTGTTTTCTTGATTTTATATAGTTTTTAGGCTATACAAACCCCTCGAGGTATTCTATTTTTAGTTGGAATTGAATGAATGAAATAAAGTGAGTTCTTGTTGATGGAGTGTTCTCCGTTTTACATAACCCCCTCTTTCCCTAACTCCTACCCATCCTTCATCCTATCTCTCCTCTTCCTTTTGTTACCATCCTAGGCATCCTGACAGTATAGCGACGACTGTAGATTACTAAATTTTTAAAGGTGTCAACAACAAAAAATATAAGGCATAAATATCAAAGGACACTGGAAGATGCCATAGAAGACCATAAGAATGGTAATTTCGAACTTAAATGACAAACCTGAAAGTTGCGGTTTTTCTTTTTGATTTCATTAATAAACCTCAAGGAATCATCCTTGAAGCCATCCCGAGGGAGAAATTAGAAAGACCATGAGAACTCAAGAAACAAGATTTATTACAGAACACAATCTACAATAGGAAAACTCAATCAACAATAGGAAAACTCATATCTCTGTTACTAAATACAATTATAAGTTTCAAATTTGTTATTCCTATTCCTATATAGGCTCATCGATATTCCCTTGATATGTCTTGCTTTCTCATGAGCCCCAAGATGAAAGCATAATAACACGCAACTGGGAAACAATTAACTTAAAACGGAACACAACAGAACACAACAGATAGCTCATAGAATAACTGACAGCTTACAGAAAAGAAAAAGTTGTTCGCAAACAACTGAAAACTTCAAATTAATTACCTCATCTAACATATGATCAGCCTCGTCAAAAACAAGGATCTTGATGTAAACCAATGATAATTTACCCAAGTGTATCCAATTCTTGATAGTCCTAGGAGTACCAATTATGACTTGGGTTGTGACGGGAGGGCGCTTGACAATTGGTACAGTGTCGAAATTCTCTGGTATCGCTCGCGCAGCACTTATCCCAGTGTGTTTGCCCATCCTGTTCAACACCTCCAAGTTCTGGATAACAAGCTCCCGGGTGGGGCAAATGCAGAGAGCCTGGGGGGAATGGAGGGAAGGGTCAACACGGGAGAGCATGCCGAGGACAAAGCAAGTGGTCTTGCCTGATCCATTGTGAGCCTGGGCAATGAGGTTTCTATGTGGTGGGGTGAGTATCATGGGCAGCGTAATTCCCTGGATTTTGCTCGGTCTGTCGAACCTCATCTCGACGTACAGCCCCTTTAGCAACTCCTCCGTTAATTTCAGCTCCTCAAACGTCTTTGCTGATGTGTATGGCGTCTCCCCTTCCACCACCACCTGTCAATCAATCAATAGTAAAAACGGGTGTGAATTGTGAAGTAACGAATAATTCAGAACACTACTACAACAATAAAATAATGATTAATAAAATAAAATACCGGAAAGAGGACATAAAGAGAGTGGAGTAACGAACAGCTTGTATATTTGAGTCCTCGGGCTCATCAAGATGACTGGCGTCCTTGATGGACATCTGGGAGAGAGGAGGAAGTTGGTCCTCGTCGTCGCAGGCCTCGTCGCCCCAACAAGAGCGTGTTGTTGTTTCTCGTGTGGTGGTGGTGACTGTGGGTGTGGTTTCTGTTGTCGATGATGGTGAACTACTGGTGGCGGCGGCGGGTTCTGGTTTCGGATTCTTGTCAGCCATTGTGTACTATTGTGGTGATGTGAGTGAAACTGAAGTGATTGAGCGGGTTTGTAAGTATTTTTTTTTTTTTTAAGGGAGGTGATTAATTTAGGAGCTGCTTTATACAACATTAATTTATGCTATGTATAACATTTTTTCTAAGACATAATTGCTGAAAATAATATTATATCGGGCGATTTGTCCAGAATAATCCCTACTTGAAACATAGCCAAGGATAATACCTACTTGGATGTTAGTAGCCATGAATAATCACTACTTGAGAAAATAGCTAGACAGACAATGGAGTTAACTTTCCCGTGTTGCACGGAACACATTTTTATATTCTTATATTTAAAAAAATCTATTAATTTATGCATATGACTAATAATAGATCACCAAAGATACTCATTCTTACCCTCAGTTNNNTTTATTTTTACTATTTTTTAAAAAAGAGACTATGTATTCTAATTTTATTGTTATAGCAAATTCTAAAATAGTAAGTGTCACAACATATCTAAAAATAAATATTGATAATATTCTTGAAGCTGGTCCTATTTTTTTGTCAAGTATCTTTACGCTTCTCATCAGTAATAGATGTGTATGTACGTATTTTAGTTGCTTATGGTAATTGTAGGATTGCTTTTTGATGGAGCTACGTGTAAGCTAGCTTATTTGTTTTGGTCTTCTTATATATCCAATTATTATCATGATGGAAGTTGTATGTACAACAACAACTTGACAATAGATCACTTTTTTTTATCTATTCCTTTTTTTAAAATGGAATTTAGTCTGTTTCTATAACGTAATCTTCTCAAAACTTCATAAATATAACGTAATCTTCTATGTACGTTTAAGTTTATACAGAATTCTCGACACTCAACAAAAAAAAAATGTTTAGTGAAGTTGATAAATGGCTAAGCATGCTCATGCAGACTTTCAACTGGGAATATAGTCCCCGGGCTAAGTGAAGAGCACTTGTAGATATATGTTAGACTGTCATATGTCTTTAGACTATAATGGTGTTAAGAACATGTCTATTAAGCGGTTTAATAATGTTGACTTGTGAATGATAGATGTGGGTACTCTCCAGTCTTGTACCCTTGGTGAAGAAGCTAGTACTTGTTCACGCATTTGTTATCTACGTGGGTATTCTGTGATACTGTATTTTATGTATCTTTACTCCACTTTAATTAGCATATGAGATTTATCAACGGTGAGTGATATAATAAAAAAGATTTGGATGCAGATGTCCTTTGTAAATCCAAACACTTACCGATCAGCAAACTGCAAACATGTGTCTAAATAATTACATGAAGCTTGTATAGCTCGCTTACTCTTCTTCTTCTTTTTCTTCTTTTTAATCTTTTCTTTTATTCTTTGCAATAAAAAAAAAAACAACTATTGATTAATTTATGTAACTTTTTTTTTTGTTGGCACTTTCTCATTGGTGTTTTTTATTCCTATGTGGCATAGCTCAGAGGCCTCCGTCCCGAGTTGTTATATCATACACCTTGAGGTGTACAGAAACTGTACACCCCTCCCCTTTCACACGAGCGATTTTTTTTTTGTTCAAAAAAAAAAAACCAAACCCAGCTATTTCTCTTTCTTCTTCCTACGCTCGTTCTAAAAAAAACAATCAGTCTCTTCCTCCTCCTTATCTATTTTCCTATCTTTAAAAGAAATTGTGACTTAGTTTCACTCTCTCATCCATGTAAATTTTCACAATTTATATTGACATCACTACTAATTCAACCAACAAACACACTCTCTCCCTCAAAACAATCTCTTGTTCCAAAATTTGTCCTAATTTGGGCTAGATGAATCGTGGTTAACCATGAAACACCCAAAACCGAACAAAAGAATTGTAGGGAAGAAGAACATTTGTGCAGATGATGTGCCCTATAGTAAGAAGATGCTTCTTTATTTTCGCAAAAAAAAATCTATACGTAGTCATTTTTATTTTATAATAATAAAGGTACTTATTATTCTGGACAAAATATGCATAAAAATATATTAATATGTTAATTGTAAGTTTAGTTTTGATGAGTTTTCCTTTCTAGTAATGAATATGTTGGCTAATTAGTAAATTTTTGTTTTCATGATTAGTTTTGGTTTATTAGTGACTTGTTTTTTTTTTTTTTGCTATCAGTGTATGTATTTGAATAATTAGTGAATCTTTTGTTGGGGATGAATTAATTAAGTTGATTAGTGACTTGTTTTTTGCTATTAGTGATTGTATTTGAATAATTAGTGAATCTTTGTTGGGGATGAATTAATTTGGTTGATTATTGACTTGTTTTTTGATATTAGTGAATTCATTTGAATAATTAATGAATCATTGTTTGGATGAAGTAATTTTATCGGTGACTTGTTTTTTTTATTAGTGAATGTGTGGCTATTAGTGACTAGGCTTTTAAGTGAATGGTTTTGGCGAATTAGTGAAGTTTTGTTCTTATGATTGGATATATTTGTGTCTAATTTGTGAACATTTGTTCACATTGCTATTTTGGTTGATTAATGACTCTATTTTTTCTATTAGTGAATGTTTTTGACTTATTAGTGAACCCTTATTTGTATAAATGGATGGGTTGAACAATAGTGACGTTTTAGCTATTAGTGAACGTTTTTGAATAATGAGTGAACCTTTGTTTATGTGACTAGATTTGGTGGAGTAATGACTCTTTAAGTTTCTATCAGCGAAGGTTTTCAACTCATTAGTGCAGGTTTTCAACTATTTAGTGAACTGTACGTTGTCTAGGTGTTTGGTTTTGGTTGATTAATCAGTGACTCCACTAACTTGTTGTTGACCTTATATCTAATTATTTTAGTATACCCATAATAAACACTGGTTATCAATTGCATGTTGTGGTACTTTTGTAAAGCCTAGTAGCTAAATTGGAGAGCATTGTGTATTGGCACAAACTCGTACAAACATGCATCGAATGTTCTAGTCCCAAATAAGCACCATGGTTAAATTGTTTAATGTGTACCATCAGAGTGCTCATACAATAATCAGAGTGCTCATACAATCTTCAAATGGTCAATCACTATAATATGGTAGTTATCTTGAAATCTGTTTCTCTTTATCGTCGTTGTGTGTCAATACAATAATGACCCACTATGTTGTATTAGTGATTCATTGTGTGATTTCGTCTAATTTATTGATTTTTAATTCTCAATGCATTTTGATTATTATTTTGTATTTACATATAATAAATTAATAAGCCTCATAGCTCAAATGGTAGAGCGTTGTGCAAGTGCACAAAGGTGTGGGTTCGACTCCCACTCAGGCTTTAGCTTGGTAAACTTTGATATGTGACAACTGTGATGCAATTAGTGACCTTTTGATACTTACTAGTGAACCTTTTGATACTTACTAGTGAACCTTTTTACTCTATTTTCTACCTTATATAAAGTTGTATTCAATTTTTCACTTATTTTGCTTATGAATAAACTAGTGACCGTTCCGGGTGAATTAGTGAACTTTTGAAAGGAATTAGTGAAATTATCTTGAATGTTTTTCTTTAACTCAAATCTCCTTTAGACTCAAAATAGCAACTCTTTTAAGTTGATCTAGTGACTATTTGAGAGTAACAGATAATGCTCTTGAAGGCAATTTACATGACTTTTGGCTCATGTAGGTTGAATGACTCAATTAGGTTGAATCTAGTATCCAAAGCGAGCTAGCAGTCACACGGTGTAAATCAATCAATTTAAACCAAGAAATAGCATATAGCCTATGTAGGATTCGAACCTACATCGCGTGTAAAAATACACGCCGCTCTTCCACTTGAACTAATAGACTTGACTTGCTAAACAGTGCTATAAGACATGCTCATTGTGCATCATTTACCAACATTGATTTCCAACTGGTGGCGTGAGAGCACTATTAATGAAGCTTCATTTGAGTGCAAATTAAAATGAAAACCACGTGATTTTAGACAAAATAAATAACAATTATATCATTTTAGTATTAGTAACACTATAAGAACGTTAACTCATCACTGGTCTAACTCTCTTCTCTCATATGGTAGTAGAGTACAGTTGTTGAATTCGACTATTTTTGGCATTTTAAACTTTTGGTGCTCTGGGATTCTATTACCATCTGGTGTCATTGAAGAAATCAAAAAAATTGAGAGAAACTTCTTTTGGGGGGTTTCTGATGGAAACAAAAGAATGATGTTATTGAGCTGGCATTCAATATGTAAACGAAAGAAAAATGGGAGAGTTGGTATAAAAGAAATTCTTAGCTGGAACCAAGCACAAATGATAAAGCTGTTGCATCGAGCTACACTGCAGTCTTCTATATGGTCTTTCTGGATACATCAGTACTATCTAAAAGGTGAAAACATTTGGACAGTTCAACTGAAATCCAATGCTTCTTGGTTATGGAGAGGAATTGTCCATACCAGAGATCATTTAATGAAAAAAGCTGGTTCTCTGCATGATGCACAGGTGTAGACGCCCGGGCCCCGTCGCCTAATGGGAGATCGGTAATCCCCAATCGGTTCTAGGTAAACCCAGTTGTCCACCGCGTGGGTAGGTTTGAATGCTAATGCTTAGGAGTCGCCACCAATTTTATTAAGTATAAAATTGGAAAACCTTTTTTGTATTATTTGCCTTATTATGGCTAGGGTGATATTTGTACAGAAATGTAAAGAAATGCCACTT
>ONZK01004476.1:772-23299 GCA_900322385.1 Pharnaceum exiguum | reverse complement strand
GAAAGCATATTGTCGCTCATTTTCGTGACTTAATAACTCCAGCAAGTCTTTGGTACATCGGGTGTATCAGTACACCCTGTGAATTTATGACTAATTACAAATGGACTGATTAATGGCATTAAAAATGTGACTAATGATAAATATAGTAATACTAGTTATAAATTCACAGGGTGTACCCGTACACCCGTTATACCGTGTACGGTGTACCTAAGAATTAGAGTAATAACTTACCCCACATCTGCTATATATATATGGGCTTGAGGCCTAAATGATAACATATTGGACTACTCCGTACAATATGACATTGGTGATTAGGTCCAGTTCAGCAGCACTTGCACAAAACCAGGTTAAATGGTCATTATCCACTCATTCGTCACTCACTCACTCCCCAACTCTCATCATCATCACCATCATCACCATTCATCATCCATTGTCTGATTTGTCTCTCTTACCCACTCAACTCCATTCTCTCTTCTCCTCCATATCTGGTCTCGCTGATGGAATAACGATCTGGTTTTACTATTATTATTATTATTATTCCCATTATCTGATTCTGTCCATCCAAAGCTCTTGAATACTGCTATTTCTTAGAGATATATAGAGATTCTAATTGTTGAGTATTTTTGAGAGTTTTGGATAGACAGAGTCTGATATTCGAGAATATTATTTCATTTCTCATATCAATCATATCATCCAACCAACGAACCACACTCCTTATATTTTGTTAATTATTATTGCATGCATGAGTTCAGTCGGGTTACGCTTTTATTTTTGATAGAAATGGATGGTTGTTTACTTGGTTACCAAGCGCTTGGAAAGCAGCTGCTTTCCAAGCCGAGGATGAGGGACAAAAACAGAGGGTGCTTCCTTTTTGGGTATCAACTATTTTGCGAATTTAATCTAATAAGCTTAGAAAGGTATTGAATACTTTTGAGAAAAGACCATAAACTTCATGATTGGGAATTTGGGATTGAAAATAGCTGCTATTAAGATGTAGTGAGCTGGTGAGTGGTGACCTCATTCTTTGCAGAGGTCTTCGGGTGGTTGATAACGCTCCTTCATGCCCCATTTCTTCGTAGGTATGGCTTTCGTAATTGGTATTCCTCCTAACAGATTTTTTTTACCTTTTTACTGAATGGGTGGTCTTCTCGCCAATGGTCTGTTTCGGACCTTCGGTATGCCTCTAGTTCTTTACTGTTTGGTTGGTTGAATTGCTATCTGTGCGTTTGTTCTTATGATCTCAGTTATATTGCTAGCAAGTGATAGTTTCTCATGTTGCTCTTGCTCTGTGTATCATTTCGGCTGAGTTGTTGGTCCTTTGTTCCGCCGCACACGCATATGGTGTCTTTCCTCTGATCAGTAAATGTGTATCCTTTGTGATTGTTAGTAGCTTTTCGTGTAAAAGAGGTGCCAAGAATTATTTTCAAACTGCTTGGGTACATTATTTACTATGGCAGAACTCAGTTACATGAGTTCCTGAGTGAAAGTGAAAACTAGTTGCTTACTTATTCTGGACAGGCACGACTGCCTTCTTTTTATCATGAGTCACTTTCTAATGTTCGTCTATGAAATTGTATGGCTTGCTCTCTGATATTGCTATTTTTTTCTGATTGATGTCATTGATTATATAATAGATTTACAACTCGTCCTCCTGTAAATTTGAATACCGTAAAAATTCAAGATGCTTTGACAATTTATCAGGGGCCACTGTGGTTTATACCACGAGGGTTAGTTATCATATGTGTAGGTTGTATGACAATACGCATCTGGTCTCTCCTGTTCCACTTCTCTGATAGCCAGTCCTCTTGCTAGATTTTGATCGTTGATTATTTGTTAATTTTAATTTTCAGAAAGCCACTTACTTTCCCAGATTTGTATTTTATGACAGTCATAATTTTTTTTGTAATGAGCGTTGCAAACCTCTGTTAATTGTCGCGTGGGTACAGAGCCAATTGCCACGCTTGAGGCTAGATGGTGCTGGAGAAGAAAATTTGCTTATTGGGTTTAATGCAGAAGAGAGAACATTCGGATTAACAAGAAGCTATCAGGTTCAAATAGCGCATCACAAGTGCAGCAGACAGCAATCTATCAATCAGGTTAACTGAGAAAACAAGTGAGTGGGTTTTCTCAGTTAACCTGATTGATAGATTTTTTTGAACTTTCTGCTCCATTCAGCGTTGGCAAACATGATACTACTGTGATGGGTTTTGAGTGTGTGCCCTGTTCATCCATATGGATCCCGTTTTGTTTGTATGAATCCATTATTTTGCGGTGGGTTTATACTTTACACGATGTGTATTTGTCATCAGAGGTCAGTTGTCTTTGGGAGGCCTGTTGGATATTGTTGCCCTACCTCTCCTTGTTGGTGGAGAATAGTTAAATTTTATGCTGTTGAAAGAAATCAGATGGAGGAAAAATGCACAAATAGTAGGTTTATAAGTAGACATTATAGATGATCAGTCCATATGAAAACAATGTAAGAAGATAGTCTTGGGGATGTAATTGCCCTTGGGGCCTCGTATAGTTCTTGAAGGAAAATCCATTTGTATGTGAGATGGGGTTTTAAAATGAAGAGAAGCAGAGAGTTTTCTGATCTGAATATGAGTACTGATAAATGTGTGTTCAACAGCTTTGTGTCACCATTGGAAGCTAAGATCAGTAATTTTGAATCACACTTACATGTTTGGTTTTATATTGTTGTTGTTTCTGTTGGGGATTTGTCTGTTTAGAGATGACAGTTAACTATGTGGTGTGTTCCTTGCATTCCTGATCTGTATGACGTTCATTACTCCTGAGAGCCTTGGAAATGACGTGCCTAATAACCTCCATCTCCATGGAAGATTGGAAGTGCTCTGGCTATATCATTCGATATGGAGCCAGGAATTCAAAGAACAGATGTGAAGATAAATATTCCTCAATGGAGCAGAAAGTTGAAAAAAACAGGCTCACAGAAGGATTGAGGTGCCTATAATTGATCTCACTATATGGATTTGTAAGTCTCATTTCGTATGTTTTTTTGATTGGTGATATACTGATATGTAAGTTTCTTAATGTCCAGTGGCTTGCACAGTATGATTTGATTAGCGAGGCATGTGTTTTTCTCTTACTCCAGATTTGAGTAACCTCTACTTAAGTTCTTGGACAAAATGAACGACTACATCTATAAGAGTTTCTCCTACTTGTGCAACGTATGCAAGCAAAAATAATAGTTTTCTTTCTCCAGAACATTTACTGATCTCTACAATACTTGGTACAAAATGTAAACAAAAACTAAAGAGACGATACAAACATATTATTTATCTCTTTTGTGAAATTTTCTTTAGCATTTGACTATATTCATAAATTCCTTTGATTCTGCCGCTTGCACGTCTGAAATTCATAAATCTTTCGATATCTTTTCTTCAATGGGGCTTGAATAGGATTCGATGTCTGCTATAACAAGAAGAGTTTCGACTTTGTTGGTGGTACAAGGTTCACTCTCTTTCCTTGGACAGATTGTCTAGGCGACTCGCGAGGCCTCTAGAAGAACCCGTTTTAACTTATCTCCTTGGGTCCATCGACTCCGGATCGAGGGGGTGACCGAAACACCTTCCGTATATATAAAAAAAGTTCATGTAAAACAGTTCTTCTAAAAGGAGACCTGGGCATTAAGAACCAAATGGGGGGGAAAAGTCACGCTCAATTCTTCTAGCTAAAGCTCAACACACTGTCCTCGGTTTCCCCTTTACCGACGTCCCTTGTAAACTCTAAAGCACCACCAAACCTTAAGAGCTTTAATCAGCTCCAAGCTTTCTTCAGGACTCAACTACCCTACAACAATCTTGTATGTTGATCACATACTTGTATGTTGCAAGTGTGGAGAGTGGGCTAATTTTAATTATCTGATGAAGCAGCAAATAACACACAAAGATAGACTAGGGGAAAGGTGCAGGTGGAACTACACCATTTCTGAATGTACACCCCACTAAAATATTTGATTCATACTCATAGTGGTCAGTGATGAACAACATACTAGAAATACATCTTGATTGCAGTATTATAACCAATTCAGACTCGAAAATATGATTTGGTAATATCTTTCGAAGTGTGTAAACCTAATAAACTAACGATAGCAATGTGAATAAATGATTCATGAAGGCCAATGTACCCCTTCACTTCAAGTTGGATAAACTTTGTGAGTTTCTACAACAGTAAGATATCAATCTCTAAAATCAAAAACACCACAATAGCAGCTACAACAAAGTGAACCACCGAATGAATAAATTTTCCAAGCTTCTGGAATTTCCATGATATTACAACAGCTAACTATAGTCTATTCTACAACCAAAGAAAAACAACAACAATTAGCTGTGCCAGGCCAGTCAGTAAGCAACAAAATCCGTGAACATATGCCATTCAGCGGCAACTAGTGATCAGTGTCATCTTTCGAAACCTCCTCGTGAGACTCAGCATCACTATTGGTTGAGGGCCTTTCATTATAGACTTGACGGAGATTGGGTAAAACCTTCTCATATGGTAAAATGAACTTCTCCACAAACTTATCCTCGGACATCCACAAGCAAGAATAGAACTGATAACTTGACTTGACAAAGAGATTTTCCTTCAAAATCGACAAGACCCTGTGCCTGGGCAACACTCTAGTATCTAAACTCATAGAGATCAAATTAGGTCGAGTTGACAAGTAAGCAGAGTCGTAACGGAGCTCATTCATGCAAAACTCCAACGACTTCCTTATATTAGCTTCAGACATCCCAATGCAGCTTGGATTTGCCCTGACCAATTTCAGGATATCAGAATCTGACCATCCAAAGCTTTTGAACACTTGACATCTTGACTCAATACTCTCAGCGTCTGTGCCACAAAACACGACAATTGCTCTTAAGAACATTCCGGAGTCTCGGCTGAAACCCCACTTGTCTTGTATCATTACCAATCTATCCTTCAACATCTCAGTCTTGAGCAAGAAGGCTCGCGGGTACTTGAACAACAACTCGACAACTTTGTCCTTGGTAAAACCGAAGTCATTCCGAAGAAGGGTAATGTTGGGTGTACAAGTTTTCCTAAGATCAGCACCTCGAGAAAGAATCTTAGGGTACTGGGCTACCAGAGTTTTAATCTGGGATAATGATAAATGTAGTTCACATTCATTATGGAGATAAGAGATGGCTTTACCTGTTGTAGATGCTCGTCCTACTGGTGCTGGTGCTGGTGCATTCCCATTTGTTGAATTAACTCTAAAGCATAAACTACTCGTACTAAGATAATGATAACTATGATATCCGTGCTTGGTTGAGCTAGTATGATGAGAAGGGAGGAGGATGTCATTGAGGGCAAAGGAGGGAAATTGGATAAGGGTGGCTGAGGAGGCTGACATTGCTTTTGTGTGGTAGAGAAGTTGCAACTTACAATTATCCTTTGGGAATTTTAGAAGTGGGGGACTTTTGGTTATGAACCAGATCGGAGTTTTGGTGTTGAAACTTAAAGGTGGACTAGACCAGAATAATATGAACCAGAACAGACCGCATCGAATCAAAGTTGGATTAGAGTGGGCCGGTTTATTTATCCCCAAAAAAACAGAAATTTCTAATTAAATTATCAAATTAACTAAATATTATCATTCCAAATTTACCCTTGGACAAATTGTACCAAAAAACTGTTATAAAACTCCAAAAAAAATAAAATACATTAGAGCACTAGGGTGTGTGGCGTGAAAAAAGGCCAGCCCTTTCTATGAAAGCTCTACGATCCTCAATTACTGAATAACCGTATTATCTCAATGATCATCAATTATTGAATCAGAGAGGGATTTACACATTCTTTAATTGAGCTGCAAAATGTTGTAAAAGAGATGTCATTATAAAGTATATTACATAAAAGGGATTTTCTAACAAAAAAAAGGCGGTGTTCTAACCATTTTTGTCAAAGAAAAAGAGGCAGAGTTGCTTACTGTAGTGAGCTTATTTCTCAATGTAGTGTACTTTTTGTAAGTTTTACATAAGTTATCCCTATATAATAAAGAGAAAGCGCATTAGAATTCATTCTCCGTCTTTTATAAAAATTAAAACTCAAATCCTAAAGTCACAGATGGGTTGACGGAGATTACAAAGGACAGATGGATCGATGTCGAAGTCCGGTTGGTGGGAAGCAGATGGACGGCGGTTGGGTTACATGAGTGGGGGGAGAGAGGGGGGCAAAGCAGGGGGGAGCCCGCCGGGGATGTTTGGGAAGTGCGATGGTAGACAACACTGGTGAGAGAGTGGCACTGAGAGAATGACGATGGAGACTAAATGTCACAACCTCGGTGATCGGTGACCTTTTTCTTTATTTACCATGGTTATCGGCGTCTTTTTTCTTTATTTTTATGTAGGATTTTTTTTATGGAGTAAGTATTTGGAAAAAAGGAGAAGAAGTCATATTAAGAATAAAGTGTTTTGAGTAGTACTGCGTTCTTCAATAAGAAGAAAAATACATGTTGATTATCTTCTGTAATAGTTCAAGGTTTTCATAGAATAAGCAAAAACCAGAGCAAACAAAACATTGAACCTCAAATAAGGATTACACTAGCAACATGTACTAAAAAGTCACAATGAAACCTTTTATTAGAACTAATTGGCAAGAGGGAATAAGAAAAGAGAGAAAAGGGAAAATACAACAACAACAACAACAAACGAGTGCAACCTTACCTGCATGTTTAAGAAAACATATAGGTTGTTTCTGAAATTGACCAATTTCTGTATTGAAATATTGACTTTCAACAATTTCACCAAAAATAAGAAGTACTAAAAGGTTTTATTAGCCATTTTAATATATTTCATAATCACCTTAAGATGAAAGATGGAGATAATTCTTTCTAACTTATGAGAAAAAGGGGCAATAAGAAGGGTAATAATGGAATTAAACTAAATTAAGGAATGGGCACATTACATTTGAGAAGTTAGAATAAAGAATAATAGGACCATCTTAAAAACACTTTGGTTTGGTCATTACCCGCATATTTTAAAAAAGTTAATAAATACTTTTATTGAGAATGGGTTGAAAACCGGCTAGTTCAGGCCAGTCAGACGGGTTTTGACCTATCCAATTAAACTGGATATTAGAATAAGACAGGTTATCGGTTCTCGGTTAAACCGACCAATCCAGTTTTCAAAACAGTGGGCCACCTACAAGAAAAGTTTTAAACTTTGTTGGTGGTACAATAATCTAAAGGTGGTTTCATAAGTCCTTGTACTGAACTCTTTCAGAAAAACTTAACAACCAACAAAACACATCAGGTCAGTTCATAAATACGGTTTTAGTAGCGGAAGCTGTTGCATTGAGAAACGAAATCAAAAGATGTATCGAGCTTGGAATACGTAGAGTCATTATAGAAGGAGAGAACCTTACCGTCATTCATTCTATACAAGGCAGGATTACAGCTCCATGATCTATCAAAAACTTTCCTCATTCAGAAAAAAATTCAATCACAGGTCTGTACAAAAAAATGCACATTGAAAAAGCTATTATTTGTACACTTGTACAAAGATTTAACCGTGGAAAACCATCAGCTCCTGCTGGTGCACAACGGATTGGCACTAGTCTCCCAGACTCGGCGCAGAAGCACAAGAAGATTCCATCAGAAACAGGAAGCCAAAACACAGTGCATCAGCCATCAAGGGATAAAGACTAGCACTCACAACTCTACTACGAAGATAACCAATGCAAGGTCCTTAAAACTTAAAAGTCCAGACAAAAAATATACTATTAGGAGTAAAAACAACAACAATACTGTGGAACAAGACCTAAAGCGCAGGACAAACCTAATGCATAAAGAGCCTAAGGTATATAATGGGACGCAAAATATTCAATGGTAAGTTCTTCTATTAGGAGACCTGGGCAATGTGGGCATTATGAACCAAATGGGAAAAAACTAAACACGCTCGAATCTTCTAGCTAATTAAACCTCAACACACTGTCCTCTGTTTCCCCTTTCTCTGACCGCCATCCTTCTTAAACTCTAGAGCACCACCGAACCTTAAAAGCTCTAATCAACTCCAGGCCTTCTTCAGGGCTCATCCCTACAACTATCAGAGATCGCCATGGTTGCTGTTGAACACATAGTTTTGAGGTTGATCACTTACTAACTAGTATGTTGCAAGTGTGGAGAGTGGACCAATTTTTGATTATCTGATGAAGCAGCGAATAACACACAAAGATAGACTAGGGGAAAGGTGTCAGGTGGAACTACACCATTTCTGAATGTACAACCCACTAAATTGTTTGATTCATACTCATAAAGATGAACAACATACTCGGATGACAACAGGACCAGAGCAACAATCAGCAACATATGAATCTACAGTTTACAAAACTGTGTAAAATAATAGGATGACAACAACAGCAACTATAACAAAGTCTCAGCTCGAAGATCAACATGATCCGAACAAATATATTTTCCAAGCTTCTGGAATTTCCATGATATTACAACGGCTAACTATATTCTATTTTACAACCAATGACAACACACAACAACAATTAGCATATGCCCGTATACCTGCGAAAATTAGACAGTAACTGAAGAAAGAAGTATAGATGTGCCAGGCCAGTCAGTAAGCAACAAAGTCCGTAAACATAGGCCATTCAGCGGCGACTAGTGATCAGGGTCATCTTCGGAAACCTCCTCGTCCTGAGACTCGGCGTCACTGTTGGGTGAGGGCCTTTCATTATAGACTTGACGGAGATTGGGTACAAACTTCTCATATGGTAAAATGAACTTCTCCACAAACATATCATCTTTAAACGACAAGCAAGAATAGAGCTGATAACTAGACTTGAGAAACAGATTTTCCTTCAAAACCAACAAGACTCTGTGCCTCGGCAACAGTCTAGTCTCTACACGCATGGAGACCAATGTAGATCGAGTTGACAAGTAAGCAGGGCTGTAACCGAGCTCCTTCATGCAAAACTCCAACGACTTCCTTACCCTAGCTGCAGATAACCCAATAATGGTTGGAGTTGCCCTGACCATTCTCAGGATGTCAGAATCTGAAAATCCAAAGCTTTTGAACACTTGACATCTTGACTCAATCCTCTCATCGTTTGTGCCACAGAACACTATAATTGCTCTTAAGAACACTGCAGTGTCTCGGCTGATACCCCACTTGTCTTCTATCTTAACCAATCTATCCTTCAACATCTCAGTCTTTAACAAGAATGCTCGCGGGTACTTGAACAACAATTTGAGAACTCTGTCCTTGGTAAAGCCGATGTCATTCTGAAGAAGGGTAATGTTGGGTGTACAAGTTTTCCTAAGATCAGCACCTCGTGAAAGAATTTTAGGGTACAGGGCTACCAGAGTTTTAATCTGGGACAATGATAAATCAAGTTGGCATTCATTTTGGAGATAAGAGATGGCGTCACCTACTTTTTTAATGGTGATGAAGGCATTTACGTTGCTCTGCTTTCTCCCAGCCCCTACGCCAAGAAGATGATGAGAAGCAGAGAGAGCTTCTGCTTGGGATAACCCAAGTGTTTTTGTTAAGTATGCAGGTAACGACAGCCTTTCAGCTATTCTAATTGCTGCTGCTGCGGCTGGTGCTTTCCCTTTTGTTGAATGAACTCTAAAGCTGCCGCGGCTGTAGCCCACAAATAAACTACTACTCGTACTAAGGTTTTGCTTCAAATGAAGATAATGATATCCGTGCTTGGTATAGCTAGTATGAGAAGGAATATGAGAAGGAAGAAGAATGTCACTGAGGGCAAAGGAGGGAAATTGGATAAGGGTGGCTGACGAGCCAGACATCGCTTCTGTTCTGTGTGGTAAAATTAATTTTCCTTTGGGGATTTTTTGTGGATATTGTTGAGGCCTTGAGGGGATCCTTTGGAGGAGACTTGGTTATGAACCAGATCAGACCAGGTTGTATTTTTCGGTATTGAAAGTGGACTAGACCGGAGTAACATGGACTAGAACAGACCGGATCAAAGTGAAGTTGGATTAGAGTGGACCAATTTGTTTTTTGAGCAAATTCTTTAGCAATTGTAATATCATCCAAATTCAAGAAGCTTGGAAAATTCATATGACCATCAGTCAATCATTATCTGCTTTATTATTATATACAATATACTAATACTGATTGTTATTCCCTTTATCTGATTTTGTCCATTGAAAGCTCTTGAATACTCTACTGTTGATTCTTTTTCTGAGTTATTTAGGAAGTATTGGAAAGACCGAACCTACTGTTGTGTTAAACTTTTTGTTTTATATGCTGTAAGCTGTCTCATAGTGGATAAAAGTCAATTTAGACTCTAGGATTCTTTCAATCTTTTGGTTTCATGTCATCAGTTTAGCACAGCCGATCTCATTAGTTCTAATAGCAAAAGCAGAACCTAAACAAGGGATTCCTACACCATCTGCTGAGTTTACCTCACTGAAGTACAGAACCCTACCGTGTTATATACAAAGTAAAAGTGACTCGAGGAGCAAGGGGAAATCAGTTGCCAACTGGCCCAAGGAAATTATCAATATAGGTCACCTTACAAACTGCATATTCAATTTATGAAGGCACACTTGAATCAACAGCATATGAGGTCACTCTAGTTTTCAGAGGTCTCCTTTTGTTGAAGCACGTAAGTGGTGCTCCACTCTCTTAACATACATATAAGCTTGTGGAACAACATTCTCAAGGTAAAATAAACGTATTAAAAAGCATATACTTGGTAAGATCAATCACCTTTCATCAAAACTTGCTCCACGAAATCAACAAGAAAATTTTGAGGGCTCTTTGGGATGAGTTTGAGCCGCAGAGCTGTTTGAGGGGAAAAGCCATTGTTCTAGGGCAAGAATCTACCCTATAATCTGTAAGTCTATAGAATAGGTCAGAACTCGGGATACGCTCGATCGTAACCATGCTCTTTCGAAAAAATAACAACTAGGAACTACTAAATCCTAGCTTCAGGAAACCGAACACATATATCTTGTGACTAATGACAGGATATCAGATCCTGAGAAATAACTCGATAGAATTAATCGGAGGCTGCAAGAGGAACAGAACAGTAGCCGAACATACAAGATCTGGAAAGAGACCACGAAAGCATTAGCGTAAATAGTCTATATTCATAAACATGATCAGACCAAACGCACCCCTTGCATATATAACATAACAACAGCTAAACTATTCTTGAATCAAACAGTCAGCAGTACGACTACTGTACGAGTAACATCCGTACCTGAATTAGCCCCACCCTCCGCCTCTCTCTTCTTTTCTTGCACAACTTAGAGATTGGCAAGTGACCGGAGAAAAAAGAGCAGCAGTTTCCCCGCAAAAGTAAGCATAAAAGTGAGATGAGCATACCCACAACACAATAAGATGTAGTTACCCATGATTCAGTAGCAGAGAAGGAGAGTTACTTCCATTTCAGATGTCTCCATGTGACTGGTCGGCGTGGTCGGCTCCAAATGAGTATACCCTTAGCAAATTTTGGGTACAATTTTTCATAAGGTAAAACAAACTTGTCGAAAAAATGATCCTCCGTAAACGATAGATAATTAACAAGCTTATAATTAGTATTGATGAGCCCTTTCTTCTTCAAAATCGACAACACTCTGTGCCTGGGCACCACTATACACTCCAAAGCTGCAACTGAACAGAGCAGGTCAGGAATGCCATGTAAGCAGGCTCGTAACCAAGTTTATTCATGTAAAGTTCAAGAACTTCTTTATTGTAACTTCAGAAGACGTAACATAGTTGGGAAACTCCTGATCAATGACAGGATATCAAAGTCTGACCATCCAAAGCTCCGGAACACTTGACATTTAGAGTTGATATTCTCATCAGTAAAGATACAGACCATGCAAAGCACTCTCAAGAACTCTGCAAAGTCTCGGTTGATACCCCACTTATCTTCCATCTTAACCACTATATCTCGTAATGTCTCAGAAGTTAACAGCCATAGCCCATAGGTCAACCAATTGCACTTGTTTTCCTACCAACCAACAGTAATTCAAATTATCGACCTGCACATTAAAGAAATTTCAAACTATCAAAACCAACGAACAATGTCATTATTTTCACAAATCACGAAAGCCGAACAGCTACAAAAAGAAAAACAATGGGATTCTACCATTTTGCCAATAGACACACAATATGTAAACGTCCTTTCTGCAGGCTACAAACTTACAAACATACCATCATAAGCTATTCAGTCAACAAAAGATGAGTGTGCTATAGTTGACGAGCCTGTTTTTCTTAATCGGTTTGCATTGCCACTGGTTTGATTTTCAGGTCACAACCACATATTAATCACCGATGCCTAAACTAATACAATACACTAATGCTCATGATAACCAAAATAAGGACAATCAAATAGTTTCTAATGAGTTCCAAGTACACTACCTGAGCTCCTTTATGATTACTTCCACCCATCATTTGGCAGAACTAGCTTTTCACTCTCATTTTCAGATGCCTCCAAGTGCAATTTTGCTTCAATGGGTACCAAGTCGTTAATGTAAACTTTGCAGAGTTTGGGTACAACATTCACAAAAGGTAGAATAAACTTATCCAAAAAATGATTATCAGTAAATTTCATAGCAGTAAAGAGCTGATAATCAGCTTTGATGAGCCCTTTCTCCTTCAAACGACAACACTCTGAGCGTGGGCACCACTATATGCTCCAAACTGTAACTGAACATTTCAGGTCGGGATGCCATATATGCAGGCTCATAACCAAGCTCATTCACATAAAACTCCAACGCCTTCCTTATCCTAGCTTCAGAATACCCTATACAGCTTGGAAGCATTCTGATCAATGATAGGATATCAGATTGTGACCATCCAAAACTCCTAAAAACATGACATTTAGAGTTGATATTCTCATCACTATAGCCACAGAACACGTTAATTGCTCTTAAGAACTCTGTAGAGTCTCGGGTGATACCCCACTTGTCTTCCATCGTAACCACTCTATCTCGAAGTACCTTAGTACTCTATCAACACACAAGGATAACTGCACAGAATCTTCCTGATTTTGTCTCTAGAAACGCCGTACTTATTTTCCAACATAGTCACATTAGGAATCACATTCTTAGTAATTGAGTTAGCACTGCCCCAAGTCAACCGCATAATAAAGAATTTAACAACATATTCATCACTACCCAAAATGCCCCTCAAAGCTTGCATTGCTGGGCTCAAGTCAGATGCCAAATACAAAAAAGGATTTGTAGATAAAACAAGGGCTAAGTCAGAGGTTGAAAAGCCCACATCTTGAAGTAGCTTTATTTTGGGTTTAATGGTTTTGTCAACATCAGACATAAGAAAAAGAGGGCACTTAATGACTGTGTTAATGAGGGGTTGATCTGCTATTTCAGTCTAAATTAAGTAGGTGGGATCTCTTACTTTACCATTTTCCCTGCGACTTCTGAGCTTTCTGGAAGTGGTGAGTGACTGTTCCTGGGAGAAGCCTAATCTTTGCTGGTAAGGCCCCGCCTGGATTGGGGGGAAAGATTAAGGGGGTAATGGGATGAAATTGTATAGGAAAAGAGGTGGAGGTGGTGGTGGTTGAAGAAGAAAAGAGGGGGAGGAGGGGAATGATTATTCCCAAATGGGGGGAATGATTACTCCAATGGAGAGGGGTTTGAAAGATTACTACCAATTGAGGAGGAATGATTACTCTCTCACCTCCACTTTATACCATTAACCACTAGCCCCAATCATCATCTTCTTCTATATTCTTCTATTTTTCATACCCATTACCCCCTTAATCTTTCCCCCCAATACAGGCGGGGCCTAAGGGTGAGAGGCTGTTGGAGAGAAAGGTAAGGTTTCTGTTACCAGAAAAGGATTGTGTTTGTTTTTGCGTCTGTGTTTGTAGTGCCAAATATCTCTTGTTTGTGATTCTGTTACTACTATTATTATTATTATTATTATTATTATTATTATTGGTAGTAGTAGGGTTGGTGGAAAATTTATATTAGCGCTGTCTGGTATAATTTTAGAGTAATTTAGGTGGTTTGTTATAAAAAATTAACTTATCTAGGTGGTTTCTTCAAAAAACTAGATTTTGTCTAGGTGGTTTGTTAAAAAATCAACATTCTAAGGTGGTTTCTTAAAAACCAAAACTTTTATAGGTGGGTTGTTAAAAAAAAACTAACTTTTCTAGGTGGTTTGTTAAAAAAAAACTAGAACCTTATTTAGGTGGTTTGTTAAAAAACCAACAATTTTAGGTGGTTTCTTAAAAAATTTAAACTTTTTTAGGTGGTTAAATCCAAAAAACCCTATATGATAATATCATGTTCAGATAGTTGAATGTTGATGAAGTGAACATAATATTCATACCGTTGAACATGTAAAAAAACAAATCAAAAAATATAGAGCCCACTACTAATTGTGAATCGTGCAATTAGTGACTATGGGTTTAGAATTCCTCTAATTTTTAGCATTGAACTCCACATTTGTTTCTCTCCTCCTCTATTGACCGGATAAAACTTCGAATTTCTCTTTGGGCTTATGACCTTACCTTATCCACCACCGCAGACACCCCCCAAAATAGATAGATAGGGCGGGGCTTCGGCCCCCCTGATCACCCAAAAAAAAAAAACCTTCATTGCCACACTTCTAAGAAACGAAATGTTTTCAGCAGCTCTAATAATAATCCACTTTCCCTCTTTTTATCCCTATATAAATTTTAATTATCCTATCTTACCCTCTTCTTTTCCCCCATTTTCCTTATCAAGCCAAATTCTTTTTTTGTTCAACTACTTGAACTACAAAATGCTCGGATTCCGACATTACTTTAACAAGCCACTATCTAGATCCAGGTAGACTCCGACACTTAATTCAAGTTCGAGGACTCTATGGCACTACTGAGGAGCAAACTGACTATTTGCTCAAGTTCTGAGTTTGAGCATGATAGAATTGAAACTTTCTGAATTAAGGAGAAAAATGGGAGCACAAAAATGGATAGAGAAAAATACACACATGGACAAAATAGCCGTTTCATATGCGTATTTTGATGAAAAATTCATTTTAGTGATGTCTAGTACAATAATAGAGTAATTTAGGTGGTTTGTTATAATAAGTTAACTTTTCTAGGTGGTTTCTTAAAAAATAGAACTTTTTTAGGTGGTTTGTTAAAAAATTAACAATTGTAGGTGGTTTCTTAAAAAAATAGAACTTTTTTAGATATATGAACATGATATTCATGCTGTTGAACATGATAAAAAAAAGGAAATTTTGTTGGGACACCCCTTATAGATAGAGTACTTTGTAGCCATATCCCTTATATGATTTTTTTTTGTTAAAACACCCCTAATATGTATAAAAGGTTGTTTAGTCACCCCAAACCTAGATTTTCGAACTAAAATATGGGTAAACTACGCATTATACCCCTCTTGCGTTACACGCGCACGAATGAATTCGTGTTATGTATATGTTTGTTTCTCTCCAAAAGTATCTATTTACTTTCAATTTTTTTATCTTCCCTTCTCTCTTTCAATTTACAACTGTAAAAAGATACAAAACACGCTTTTATTCGTGCACATGTAACGCAAGAGGGGTATAATGGGTAGTTTACCCAGATTTTAGTTCGAAAATCTAGATTAATGGGTGTCTAAACAACGTTTTATACATATTAGGGGTGTTGTAATAAAAAAGTTTATATAAAGGGTGTTGCTATAAAGTACTCTATTTATAAGGAGGGTGTCTCAACAAAATTCCCTAAAAAAAAATCAAACAAATAGCGTTTTCTGTTCCAGGAGTGATGACAACATCAACTCCAAATGCCAAGTGTTCCGGAGCTATGGCTGGTCAGACTCTGATATCCTGTCATTGATCAGGAGACATCCTAATTGCCTTGGATTTTCTGAAGCTGGGATGAAGAAGAAGTTGGATTTTTACATGAATGAGCTTGGCTACGAGCCTCCTTTCATGGTATACCAAAAAAATCTGTTGAGTTTCAGCTTGGAGAATAGAGTGGTGCCAAGGCACAGAATCTTGGAGATTTTAAAGGAGAAAGGGCTTGTCAAATCTGAATATCAGCTCTATAATGGCCTCAAGCTTACTGACAATCAGTTCTTGGATAAGTTTATTCTACCTTTTGAAAATGTGGTTCCCAAACTCCGCGAAGTCTATATAAATGGTGGGGCGTCAAATGAGGAACTTAAGCACTTAGAGACATCCTAAAATGAACGTAGTACTCAGGTTGCTCACGAATGATGGGTAAGTTCATTGACTTTAGTTGCTACCTTCAGCAAGATCTCTACTGATGCTCTTTTCTTTCGTGAGTCATTTGCTGATCTTTGATACATGATATATTATTCAAGAGAAACACCGTAGCTTGGTCTCGAAGATCCAAATTGCTTTATTTTGTTCTACCCTATAATACCGCCCAGTTAAAGGCCCTTCAGGTTCTGAAGGTGAAAAGTTATCCTTGCTTTTACTGATGTGCGCCTCTATTAAAATCATCTTAACACCATAGCTTCATCATCGTCACATAAAAAGAGGTCTCAATCAAGTTGTGAATGATGTTGGGTAAACGCTCGAATCTTTATGCTGCTAACAGTTCTTTTGGCATCTACTTTTTGCATAAATGTTGTTGAGATTGGTAGTTTATTTTTGTGAATCATTAGTGTGTCCGAAGCGAAGTCAAGAATGTAGGAGGAGGAAGTGAACAAGAAATTTCAGTAAGACTGGATGGAGTACTTACATTGTAATGAAGATGCTGATAGTTGCTTTAGTATTTGATTTTTTATTAGCTCTTTTGGAGGTCAAAATTGCTTCTCTGGCTACATTGTTGTTTGAAATATCTTTTATTAAGGAACTTTGTATGTCGTAAATTGATGTCCTGAAATGTTTGTGACTCTTTTCTGTTCGTTGTCTAATGCAGAGGATAAGAGTTTCTTGATGAGCTTTGTTACAGTCTTGCTTACTTGATATGAGATTGCCACTAGCTCACTTGCGGCTTGGAGAAGGTCGCACCAAGCCTTGCATTTCTGCAAAGTTGTAAGGAGGAAGATGACTTGATGGCCTCTGCAGTTTGATCAGTATATATCGATCGCTTTGGTACGTTTCATAACTGTAATCCAAAATGTGATAGATTGTTGGTGAAAGGGAGAAGAATTTGTAAAAAAATCTTTTTTCTGTATCGCTGACAATTTATGCTCAATGTCTTAGCTGATCCGGTTTTCTGCTTAATGTATCCCTTGGTGGGAACAGTCATCTCATTTTCTTGCCACACGCACTTGGAGAAAATTTTGTGTCGGAGGAAATGGACAGTAACAAACATGCACCTTATTGCCAATGATTTTATGACAATATTTTTTTTTTAATCAGAGCAATGTTCAAGTCTCTCACTTATTGTGGGGTAATAACTAGGTTACACATATACTCAAACACTTGGTGGTCTGAGTTATATTTTCATCTTGTTAGCTCTGAGTATATAGACAGTTGTAATACACAGTTATATTTTCATCTTGTTAGTTCTGAGTTCTTCATCTTGCTCTTCTACTTGTTGGAGCTTTATGAGCCATTGAACCTACCTTGCTTAATGCTTGTGAGTTGTGACATTACTCGTGTCCTTTCCATTTATTGCAAGAAAGAGACTAGTACTCATCTTCTGCGCTATATTTGGTTGGCAAACCTTGTAAAGAGCTGTATTATGTGATATAGTAAGTTGGCAGGAAAAGTCGTTATTCAAAGAGGAAAGGGTGGAGGACTGTAGGTTGTTAGCGTGCAGTGCAAGGACTAAGGCTCTGTTCTCAGATTTTGTTATTCATTCAGTAATGCAGAGAGACAAACATACTACTTTCATGATTGAGATAATAAAATTGACATTTGCTTCTCCGCTAAACTTCTCTGTTAGTTCTGAGTTCTTTTTTTCTCTTCTACTTCTTCACTGATCGTCAAATTCATTTACTTTCAGATATAATCAACAAAGGCTTTTGAAGAGCTCTATTCGATTTCGTCAATACCTGGAATCAGATAGAGTTGTTCAAAATGATTTGTCCAAGTCTTGGGGTGAGAATTGTCATAACATTGCAGTCTGAAATTAAGTGTCTAATGTTTGTTATAATGTTCAAGTGAAAGTTGTATGAAGTTGAATGAGGAGTCCATGTAATACATGGTAGAGATGGGTCTGCACATTTTTGACATTTTATCAAGAGTAACAGGTTGATGTCTGTTAAAAAACGACTAATGAGGTTTCTTTGTTGTGTTGTGTGTGTATGCGAGTGTCTGGAGGACGTATCTATTTTTGCTGTAATTTGGAAACACGAGATTGGCATGCTTTCGCTTGGGATCGTTTTTTCTGCCAGCAGAAGCGGTTGCAATGCAGAAGTTCTGAAAGAGGATGATGTACCTACTCATACAGAGTCATGTTTATGCTCCAAAAGGACTACTGAATCCAACCATTGATCTCAGTCATTGAGTTAGCTCTGCTATTTTTTTCTCTGTTTTCTCGTTTTCTTTGCTGCGGTATTATGTTGACTTGTCTTTGGCGCTGCAAACTGAAGGGCGAATCCCTCGTCCCTCAGGAGTCAGGACTACCTCTGACTGAGTTAGTACTTAGTAGACAACTAGCCCGCGCAATTGAATTATTTAACATTTGCACGGCGTGGTGAATAACTTTCGATAACATTGAATGTTATGATATATTGATTGTGTAACGAAGGTGAATAAAATTCGAAGTTAGTTATTAGTTGTCTAATGTACGTGATAGCGAATGACTTTTGATAACGTGAAAGAATATGGTGTGTAAAATGCCTCAATGTGGTCATAAACATTTGTTTCTTAGTAACAGTTAATTCATTCACTTATGCTAAAAATCAGTTCAATTTAGTTCATTTTGCTAATATGCTTTGAATTCAATCAAAACATATCCCATTTTTCCATTCACGTTAGGTTTTTGTTTTTAAAGAGTCATTTATGTTTGGTATCCATTAATCAGTTCGATTTATTTAGTGCAAATGGTCTAGACTGTAGAAAAGAGAATATGTGAGGATTATGTGATTTTGTAGTTTGTATTTTGTAATGGTAAAATAATAAACTTATAACTAGTCTTTCTATAAAAGACACCGCATAAAGTTTAAGCCCAACAAGCACAAATACTGAACCCAATCCATTTCAGTTTGATTTTTACCCTTTTTACATGTCTTATGATTTTATCCACCTGCTGCCGGCTGTTCCAGACTTCCAGTGACTGAGTGAGACAGTGAGACAGTGAGGCAGTAAAACCACCAAAGCTCCGAACAACTCAATACAAATACTCACAGAAATCACACCGCCAACTCACCAACAAATACAATGCTGAAACTCCTCTACCGGCGCAGTAACAGTGTCAAGTGCACCATCAGAAGCACTCCACTCTCACTCCTGCATGCATTCAATCACCTAGCTCTCTACTCAACAGTCAAAGCACCACCAAAAACTGAATCTTTATCTTTGACTTTGTCTAACTACTTGGTACAAACTCCTGGCTTTTCACAGCACCAATCTGTCTCCACATCCAACAAGCTGTCTCGTTACATTGGAAAAACACGTGGACCCACCACTGTCAGTAAGTTCAGCTCTTACCAAACAAAAGCAGATTCAGTTATTACCTTCCTTAAGAAAACTGGACTTACTGTTACTCAGATACAAAAAGCTGTTTCTGCTGACCCAAGAATATTAACTTTAAAAGTTGACTAGACCCTTAAACCGAAAATTAACAGTCTTTCTCAACTGGGGTTTTCTGGGTCTGAATTAGCGCAGTATTTATCAGTCAATCCAACGGTATAATGTATTGGTAAGTTGAGCCCTGTAATAAATGCATTGAGAGAGATTTTGGGTAGTGATTATAATGTGATTAGCTATATTAAGAGGCCTACATTTAGACATTTGGGTTCAACAGCTGTTACAAAGTATTTTACCCAGAATGTTAGGTTGTAGAAAAAAGCTATGGCATTCCAAGGGAGAGGATTCTGAAATTTATTGGTCTTCAACCTTTGGTCTTTACGACGAGGACCGAGGTTTTTAGTGATGCGGTTCTGAAGGTACAAGAGAAATGGGGTATTGATCAGAAGTCCGGGATGTTTATGTACGCGATCTTTGTGTATGTCCGTAATGGTGAGGAGGGTGTTGATAGGAAATGTCGATTGTTAAAGAGCTTTGGATGGACCGACTCTGATGTCTTGGCTATTATCCAGAACAATCCGTATAGCATGTCAAGTTCCGAGGGAAAGATTCAGAGGATATTGGAGTTTTACATGACCAAGCTTGGGTACGCGCCTGCTTACTTGGCGTCGCATCCTGCGTTATTCACTTATAGCCTTGATAAGCGAGTAGCACCCAGGAATAGAGTCTTGCAGGTTTTGAAGGAGAAAGGTTTATTGAGAACAGATCATTCACTTTATGAGGCTGTTAGACGTCCAGAGTGTAAGTTCCTGGAGAGATATATTCACCCATATATGGATGTTATTCCCGGCCTCCGTGAATCTTATATGGACAGTGTAGCCTCTGCTGTGGTGACTTCAAAGCAAAGAAAATCAGCATCCATGTAATGCAACTGTCTTGTTAGTGTATGATGATGGGTTAGTATTGGCACTAGCTCTATTCTGTATATCTTCTACTTGGAGCGACTCTTTTGGTTAATGGACATGAACTTCTGAATGTATCAGAGTTAGGCGGACGGTCAATAGCAACTAATAGCAGCCTGGTATGTGATGCAGCACTTCATTATTGGGTTATTAAGTTTCTTTCCCATTATATATGACTATATGAGTAGCCTTTTGAGCCTCTTCCTTCCTGTTGTTTATATGCATTACGTCTTCATTCGTCGGACTGTTTCTCAGATGTGCTACATTGTAACTCTGCTTGCTTGCACTGCTCATCGCTGGTCACTTGTAGCTTGGAGAAGGTAAACCTCAGAAATTCTGCAATTTTTTGAGAAGGGGGAAACCAAAGCTTACTATGCTTAGGTTTGCTGTCTTCTTATCTGTGGCTCTGAGAGAAGGTACATTTGGTGTAATGAGCACAGTGCGCCTACATCCATGAATTTTGTTAGAAAAATATAGCTTATGCTGTAGTGCAGTCTGTGCAAATGTATCAGATAGATGAACTTGAACTGTTATACTACTTGACATAGGAAACTGTTCTATGTTTTATGTTATTTATGCTTAAGAAATGCACTTGCGTTGAAGGTAGTCAAAAGTGGAATCCTGAATGGCTGAATGTGTTAGACAACAAGAAAAAAAACTTTTTAATTGCTTCTTTTCTGTTTTTATTAATTCGATCTCGATATCATTGCTGATTTACATGATTGATCTAGGTCCTTGGCAAAGATGATCATCTCATTTTTGTTGAGTACCCACTTTGATATTATCCTTGATCGCAACTGCTGGCAGATCCTAAAGGGCTAAAACTCTTAACAAATTTATAGCTAGTTGTGACTTTGTTTTCACTTACTGGATCTTTATGAGCCATTTAACCTACCTTGCTCATTCCCACTAATAATGCTTGTGAGTTGTGAATTACTTCGTTTCCTTGTGTTGGAATATGTGGAGACTTGTACATTGTTAGTTTATAGTAGCCTTAAGGTGTATATAAGTGAGTGGGTACCCTCCACCCATTGCCAATTGGTTTTGGGTTGGATCCTCACAAGCTTATAACACCTCTCCTTGGGTACTCGTCTTTTACCCTTCTGGCTTATGTATGGTTGGCCAAAAGCTTGTAAAAGAACTGGTTATCTCTTCGTTCCCTTGCTGGCCTAAATGAGGGTGAGCTTCTGAAGAGCTCTATTCGATTTGGTCAATACCTGGAATAGTGGAATCAGATAGAATTGTTCAAATTAAATGTGTCTAATGTTTGTTACAATGTTCAAGTGACAGTTGTATACTTGAATGAGGAGTCCATGTAACATTGTAGTGATGGGTTTGTGCATCTTGACAATGACGTTGTATTATTAAGAGTTTAAGGGCAACATTATCCCTACAATTTTATTGAGTTGTAAGGAAGTTGCAACCAAAGTTTTAGGGATAATTTTCTAGAATTTTGGCAAAGTTGCAAGGTGAGGTATTCATATGAAGAGATTTATGATTAGTTGCTAAACTTTATTCGATTTGCAAAGTTGCAACTCTTACATTTAATGCAAGTGTTTTATGATTGGTTACATCAAATATTTTTCATAATCCCAAATTTATACCCATCCAAATTTTAAAATAAATAAAATATTTGAAAAGTTGTAACAAAGTTGTAGGAATAATGTGAAAGTGAAAATAGAGTTGTAAGTTGATGTTTCATGCATAGAATTCGTATATAGTTGTAAAGGAGTTGTAGGGATAAACTTGCCCTAAGACTCATCTGTTAAAACTCTAGTACTTGTGGGGTTTCTTTTTGTGTTGTTTGTGTATGAGTGCACGTGTGTCTGGAGGAGGGACGGTTACCATTGATTAATGACCCCTCGAGCGGTAATGTAGATACAGGGGGCGTGAAAAGCCCCAAGCGTCTACCCGCCAGGTGGTTTGAATGCGTATGCTGAACAGAGTCGCCACCAACTAGTTTTTATTTAGGAAAACAATTGGAAAAT